>CM059254.1:0-15453 GCA_030347555.1 Lablab purpureus
TGTCTTGTGCGAATTTCAATTCTCTGTGTTGTTTCTGTTATTCCATTATCTTGTTGTGCAAATTCTCTTGTCTTCTATATCTCTATAATGGCTGATCAAAGAAGAAGGAAGATGCCATCAAGGAGAAGAGGAAAGGAGCCCATGACTTCTCAAGAAAGGAGACCTCCAACTCTAGCTGGTTGGATTTCAGATGAGGATCTGCAAATTGGTTTTGTTAACAAGTGGAAGGATAGAAAAATTCTTACCCCTAAATTCTTGTCTTGTGAATTTTTTAGATCTCATGGTTTTCAATTTCAGTGAATTTTTAGTAGGAAGTGGACTACAACAATTTGTGGAGATGGAAGGGGCATTCTACCCAGATTTGGTTAGAGTGTTCTACATGAACTTGACATCAAGAACTGCAAGCCCAAGCACCAAAGTGAAAGGTGTAAGGATCTTCTTTGATGAAGATTTGTGGAACAATGTAGCTGGTCTCTCAACTCAAGGCATAAACATCACATATGGCTTTGAGGACTTCAACAAGTTGGTAGAATTCAGAAAATTCTGCAAGGATCCTAACCTACAAGTTGAGAACTTGTATAAAGTTGGTAATGTAAAGTTAAATGAAAGAATGTTGCATTATGTTATTGTTTGATTTTAGTTGCAAGAGGCACTAATCATGCCCAACTTACTAAGGAAGACATTCTTCTAATGTATGGATTCCTTAATAATGTGAGCATAGATTGGCCCTCAATTATCCTTGATAATATGTTTAAAGCCATTAGGCTTTCCTCTTTGCATTACCCTATGCTGTGTTTGTTTCTAAGATTCTAGAATACAAAGGTGTTGATCTTGAAGGGGAGAATAAACAGATTTTGCTAAGCAATAGCAAGATTGGTAAAAATGTTCTAAGGCATATGGGCCTCATAGAACAAGGCAACAGGTTTACCCAAAGAGAAGAAGGAGCTGCTGCCATGGAAGAAGATGATGAAGACCAACCTCAACCTCCACCTCAATTTCAACCTCAACCAGGATCAGTGGAGGAGCTTCTCATATCAAGAATGGATTCTATGATGAATCTTCACTCCAAGGAATTTCAAGGCCTTTCTCATCAACTCTCAAGGCTTAATAGAAGAATGTATAGAGTTGAAAGAAAGATGAACATTGAAGAATTATCTCCCGAAGAAGATAATACAACATCCTCAAGAGGCAAACAGCCAGCAAATGTTGAGGAAGATGAAGAAGATAGTGAAGAAACTGAATAGGCTACAAGTTCACTTTTCCTTAGCTTGTTCTTCATTATTTTCCAGCTGCTGTATTTTTTTTCTCTCTATTATTTTCTGTGTATTAATTTGCTTCTGCTGTAATTATCTCTGAAAATGTAATCTTTTTGAAAATGATAAAAATAAAGGGGGAGAAAATATTTGTCTTGATTGAAAATCTGTCTAGTTAATATAGCTTTTAAGAAAATTAATTTCAAGGGAACTTTAGGAAATAATTCAAATAAGTGCCTAATATAGCTTAAACAATTAAGAGCATAGTTTAAGGGGAGTTTTTAGAAATAATTTCCACTCATTAATTCCTTGAAATCTCTTTTTCAAAATTCAAATTGAAACTTAAATGCTATATGACTCGCCTATTTTATTTCCTTTGTGGACTAATATTTATGATGGAGATATCCATACATTATTTTCAAGATTTTCAGGATATTATCACAAGTCTCTAGGTTTCTTTTATCATCATCAAAAGGGGGAGATTGTTGGCATATTTCAAGTCCAGTAGTTTTATGGAGACCTACAGCTTTGATGATGAAGTTTTTAGGAAGTTTCAATCAACATTAAAGACTTGTGCCATCTCACAAAGGAAGGTTGCTTGATAAGAAAGGAAAGGCATAAAGAGCATTCAAAGCTTTCAAGAGAGAAGATTGATGAAGATTTTCTCAAGAGCTGAAGGATCAAAGGTAGAAGGTTCTGCTTTGGGTGTTGGATAAAAAGAGTAAGTCATAAATCCCATTCAAGACCTTCCCAAACAAGAGAGCAAGGTGTTTTCTCGCAAAAACGTTTTTCTACGCTTTTAATCGATTACCATACGTAGATAATCGATTATTTAACTTAAAATTTGAATTAAAAATGTTTAACGAGCAAAATAATCGATTAAGTGTCTTTGATAATCGATTATATTGATTCTGGGTTAATATAATCGATTATGGCCTTAATCTAATCGATTAAATCAGACGATATTTGTTTTCCAGCTTTTAAACATGATATAATCGATTAAGCTTTTAATATAATCGATTAAATGAGTCGCTTTTGCGAAATTAATTTTAAATCAACCTAAGAATGGAAACTTTGGAGCATTTTCGAATTATAAAATGAAAGAGAATGTCTTAGGTTTAACACATTTGAACAAACACAAAATATTCAAAGTGTTTCGCGCCTTAGCTTTTTCAAAGCCGCTTCCTACTCTCTTCGCTTGATCAAGTCTTTGGAAGTGGTGATCATTGTGCTTAAGCTTTCTATCCAGCACATTTCAGGTGTATTCTTTTACTGCTTTCTGTAAAGGGAAAATTCATCCCTTGGATCTGTTCTAAGGGAGGTGTTTCATCTCTTGTGTGTCAAGAGAGGTGGGTTTCATCCTCAGTGTGTCTGGGGAGGTGTTTCATCCTTAGTGTGTCTGAGGAGGTGTTTCCGTTTATCTTTATTTGTTATTGCATGAATTGGTGTTTGTAATTTCAATTAAAGATAGTGGGGAAAATCATCACGATTTGTGGTGGTTGGGAACCGGATGTAGGATTGGCTTAATCCGAACCAAGTATAAATCTCTGTGTTCTTTCTCTTTCTCTTTATCTTTTAATTGTGGATCATTATTACAATTGCTAATCCCAACAGCGTTAATCAAAGGATTGGAAAAATTCACATCCAAGTTTTTGAAAGTTTTTCAAAACCTGAAAATTTATTTAAAAGAGAAAATTTTTTTAAAAACCCAATTCACCCCCCCCCCTCTTGGTTTTTACACTGCCGTCTTTATTTAACATTGTTTTGCGTAAAACAAAAGTACGTATGGAGAATAAAATATAAATATCCAAATTAGAAAAAATTGAGTTCTTTTTGGAAAACAAAAGCAGGGATCCAAAATTAAATATAAATTTTTAAATTACTAAAAATTGAGTTGTTTTGCATAATACAAAAGTACGGATCGAAAAGAAAATATAAATATCCAAATTACTAAAAATTGAGTTCTTTTTGTAAAGCAAAAGTAGGGATCCAAAATAAAATATAAATTACAAAATTACAAAAAATTGAGTTCTTTTGCATAAAACAAAAGAACGTATCGAAAATAAAATATAAATATCGAAATTACCAAAAATTGAGTTCTTTCTGTAAAACAAAAATAGGGATCCAAAATAAAATATATATTTTTAAATTACCAAAAATTTAGTTCTTTTGCATAAAACAAAAGTACGGATCGAAAAAAGAATATAAATATCCAAATTACTAAAAATTGAGTTCTTGTTGTAAAGCAAAAGTAGGGATCCAAAATAAAATATAAATTGCGAAATTACAAAAAATTGAGTTGTTTTGCATAAAACAAAAGTACGTATCGAGAATAAAATATAAAAATCTAAATTACCAAAAATTGAGTTCTTTTTGTAAAGCAAAAGTAGAGATCCAAAATAAAATATAAATTTTTAAATTACCAAAAATTGAGTTCTTTTGCATAAAACAAAAAGTACGGATAGAAAAGAAAATATAAATATCCAAATTACTAAAAATTGACTTCGTTTTGTAAAGCAAAAGTAGGGATCCAAAAATAAAATATAAATTGCGAAATTACAAATAATTGAGTTCTTTTGCAGCAAAAGAACGTATCGAGAGTGAAATATAAATATCCAAATTACCAAAAATTGAGTTCTTTTTGTAAAACAAAAGTAGGGATCCAAAATAAAATATAAATTTGAAATTACGAAAAATTGAGTTCTTTTGCATAAAACAAAAGTACGTATCGAAAAGAGAATATAAATATCTAAATTACGAAAAATTGAGTTCTTTTTTTAAAGAAAAAGTAGGGAACCAAAATAAAATATAAATTGCGAAATTACAAAAAATTGAGTTCTTTTGCATAAAACAAAAGTACGTATCGAGACTAAAATATAAATATCCAAATTACCAAAAACTGAGTTCTTTTTGTAAAACAAAAGTAGGGATCCAATATAAAATATAAAATTTTAAATTACAAAAAATTGAGTTCTTTTGCATAAAACAAAAGTACGGATCGAAAAGAGAATATAAATATCCAAATTACTAAAAATTGAGTTCTTTTTGTAAAGCAAAAGTAGGGATCCAAAGTAAAATATAAATTGCGAAATTACAAAAATTAAGTTCTTTTGCGTAAAACAAAAGTACGTATCGTGAATAAAATATAAATATCCAAATTACCAAAAATTGAGTTCTTTTTGTAAACCAAAAGTAGGGATCCAAAATAAAATATAAATTTTTAAATTACAAAAAAATAAATTCTTTTGCATAAAACAAAAGTACGGATCGAAAATAAAATATAAATATCCAAATTACTAAAAGTTGAGTTCTTTTTGTAAAGCAAAAGTAGGGATCCAAAATAGAATATAAATTGCGAAATTACAAAAAATTGAGTTCTTTTGCATAAAACAAAAGTACGTATCGAGATTAAAATATAAATATCCAAATTACCAACAATTGAGTTCTTTTTGTAAAACAAAAGTAGGGATCCAAAATAAAATATAAATTTTTAAATTACAAAAAATTGAGTTCTTTTGCATAACACAAAAGTACGGATCGAAAAGAGAATATAAATATGTAAATTACGAAATATTGAGTTCTTTTTCTAAAGCAAAAGTAGGGAACCAAAACAAAATATACATTGCGAAATTACAAAAAATTGAGTTCTTTTGCATAAAACAAAAGTACGGATCGAGAATAAAATATAAATATCCAAATTACCAAAAATTGAGTTCTTTTTGTAAAACAAAAGTAGGGATCCAATATAAAATATAAATTTTTAAATTACAAAAAATTGAGTTCTTTTGCATAAAACAAAAGTACGGATCGAAAAGAGAATATAAATATCCAAATTACTAAAAATTGAGTTCTTTTTGTAAAGCAAAACTAGGGATCCAAAGTAAAATATAAATTGCGAAATTACAAAAAATTAAGTTCTTTTGCATAAAACAAAAGTACGTATCGAGAATAAAATATAAATATCCAAATTACCAATAATTGAGTTCTTTTTGTAAAACAAAAGTAGGGATCCAAAATAAAATATAAATTTTGAAATTACAAAAAATTGAGTTCTTTAGCATAAAACAAAGGTACGGATTGAAAAGAAAATATAAATATCCAAATTACCAAAAATTGAGTTCTTTTTGAAAAACGAAAGTAGGGATCCAATATAAAATATAAATTTTTAAATTACAAAAAATTGAGTTCTTTTGCATAAGACAAAATTACGGATCGAAAAGAGAATATAAATATCTAAATTACGAAAAATTGAGTTCTTTTTCTAAAGCAAAAGTAGGGAACCAAAACAAAATATACATTGCGAAATTACAAAATATTGAGTTCTTTTGCATAAAACAAAAGTACGGATCGAGAATAAAATATAAATATCCAAATTACCAAAAATTGAGTTCTTTTTGTAAAACAAAAGTAGGGATCGAATATAAAATATAAATTTTTAAATTACAAAAAATGGAGTTCTTTTGCATAAAACAAAAGTACGGATCGAAAAGAGAATATAAATATCCAAATTACTAAAAATAGAGTTCTTTTTGTAAAGCAAAAGTAGGGATCCAAAGTAAAATATAAATTGCGAAATTACAAAAAATTAAGTTCTTTTGCGTAAAACAAAAGTACGTATCGAGAATAAACTATAAATATCCAAATTACCAATAATTGAGTTCTTTTTGTAAAACAAAAGTAGGGATCCAAAATAAAATATAAATTTTGAAATTACAACAAATTGAGTTCTTTAGCATAAAACAAAGGTACGGATCGAAAAGAAAATATAAATATCCAAATTACCAAAAATTGAGTTCTTTTTGTAAAACAAAAGTAGGGATCCAATATAAAATATAAATTTTTAAATTACAAAAAATTGAGTTCTTTTGCATAACACAAAAGTACGGATCGAAAAGAGAATATAAATATCTAAATTACGAAAAATTGAGTTCTTTTTCTAAAGCAAAAGTTGTTAAATAAAGACGGCAGTGTAAAAACCAAGAGGGGGGGGTGAATTGGGTTTTTAAAGAAATTTTCTCTTTTAAATAAATTTTCAGGTTTTGAAAAACTTTCAAAAACTTGGATGTGAATTTTTCCAATCCTTTGATTAACGCTGTTGGGATTAGCAATTGTAATAATGATCCACAATTAAGAGATAAAGAGAAAGAGAAAGAACACAGAGATTTATACTGGTTCGGATTAAGCCAATCCTACATCCAGTTCCCAACCACCACAAATCCGTGATGATTTTCCCCACTATCTTTAAATTGAAATTACAAACACCAATTCATGCAATAACAAAATAAAGATAAACGAAAACACCTCCTCGGACACACTAAGGATGAAACACCTCCCGCACACACCGAGGATGAAACCCACCTCTCTTGACACACAAGAGATGAAACACCTCCTTAGAACCAATCCAAGGGATGAATTTTCCCTTTACGTAAAAACAAGAAAAGAATACACCTGAAATGTGCTGGATAGAAAGCTTAAGCACAATGATCACCACTTCCAAAGACTTGATCAAACCGAAGAGAGCAGGAAAGCGGCTTTGAAAAAGCTAAGGCGCGTAAACACTTTGAATATTTTGTGTTTGTTCGGATGTGTTAAACCTAAGACATTCTCTTTCATTTTATAATTCGAAAATGCTCCAAAGTTTCCATTCTTAGGTTGATTTAGAATTAATTTCGCAAAAACGACTCATTTAATCGATTATATTAAAAGCTTAATCGATTATATCATGTTTAAAAACTGGAAAACAAATATCGTCTCGATTTAATCGATTAGATTAAGGCCATAATCGATTATATTAACCCGGAATCAATATAATCGATTATCAAAGACACTTAATCGATTATTTTGCTCGTTAAACATTTTTTATTCAAATTTTAAGTTAAATAATCGACATTCACGTATGGTAATCGATTAAAAGCGTAGAAAACGTTTTTGCGAGAAAACACCTTGCTCTCTTGTTTGGGAAGGTCTTGAATGGGATTTATGACTTACTCTTTTTATCCAACACCCAAAACAGTAACCTTCTACCTTTGATCCTTCAGCTCTTGAGAAAATCTTCATCAATCTTCTCTCTTGAAAGCTTTGAATGCTCTTTATGCCTTTCCTTTCTTATCAAGCAACCTTCCTTTGTGAGATGGCACAAGTCTTTAATGTTGATTGAAACTTCCTAAAAACTTCATCATCAAAACCTTAGGTCTCCATAAAACTCGGACTTGAAATATGCCAACAATCTCCCCTTTTGATGATGATAAAAAGAAACCTAGAGACTTGTGATAATATCCTGAAAATCTTGAAAATAATGTATGGATATCTCCATCATAAATATTAGTCCACAAAGGAAATAAAATAGGCAATCATATAGCATTTAAGTTTCAATTTGAATTTTGAAAAAGAGATTTCAAGGAATTAATGAGTGGAAATTATTTCTAAAAGCTCCCCCTTAAACTATGCTCTTAATTGTTTAAGCTATATTAGGCACTTATTTGAATTATTTCCTAAAGTTCCCTTGAAATTAATTTTCTTAAAAGCTATATTAACTAGACAGATTTTCAATCAAGACAAATATTTTCTCCCCCTTTATTTTTATCATTTTCAAAAAGATTACATTTTCAGAGATAATTACAGCAGAAGCAGATTAATACACAGAAAAAAAATAGAGAGAAAAAAAAATACAGCAGCTGGAAAATAATGAAGAACAAGCTAAGGAAAAGTGAACTTGTAGCCTATTCAGTTTCTTCACTATCTTCTTCATCTTCCTCAACATTGGTTGGCTGTTTGCCTCTTGAGGATGTTGTATTATCTTCTTCAGGAGATATTTCTTCAATGTTCATCTTTCTTTCAACTCTATACATCCTTCTATTAAGCCTTGAGAGTTGATGAGAAAGGCCTTGAAATTCCTTGGAGTGAAGATTCATCATAGAATCCATTCTTGATATGAGAAGCTCCTCCACTGATCCTGGTTGAGGTTGAAATTGAGGTGGAGGTTGAGGTTGGTCTTCATCATCTTCTTCCATGGCAGCAGCTCCTTCTTCTCTTTGGGTAAACCTGTTGCCTTGTTCTATGAGGCCCATATGCCTTAGAACATTTTTGCCAATTTTGCTATTGCTTAGCAAAATCTGTTTATTCTCCCCTTCAAGATCAACACCTTTGTATTCTAGAATCTTAGAAACAAACACAGCATAGGGTAATGCAAAAGAGGAAAGCCTAATGGCTTTAAACATATTATCAAGGATAATTGAGGGCCAATCTATGCTCACATTATTAAGGAATCCATACATTAGAAGAATGTCTTCCTTAGTAAGTTGGGCATGATTAGTGCCTCTTGCTACTAAAATCCAAACAATAACATAATGCAGCATTCTTTCATTTAACTTTACATTACCAACTTTATACAAGTTCTCAACTTGTAGGTTAGGATCTTTTTGTAAAGCAAAAGTAGGGATCCAAAGTAAAATATAAATTGCGCAATTACAAAAAATTAAGTTCTTTTGCGTAAAACAAAAGTACGTATCGAGAATAAAATATAAATATCCAAATTACCAAAAATTGAGTTCTTTTTGTAAAACAAAAGTAGGGATCCAAAATAAAATATAAATTTTTAAATTACAAAAAATTGAGTTCTTTTGCATAAAACAAAAGTACGGATCGAAAATAAAATATAAATATCCAAATTACTGAAAGTTGAGTTCTTTTTGAAAAGCAAAAGTAGGGATCCAAAATAGAATATAAATTGCGAAATTAAAAAAAATTGAGTTCTTTTGCATAAAACAAAAGTACATATCGAGATTAAAATATAAATATCCAAATTACCAATAATTGAGTTCTTTTTGTAAAACAAAAGTAGGGATCCAAAATAAAATATAAATTTTTAAAATACAAAAAATTGAGTTCTTTTGCATAACACAAAAGTACGGATCGAAAAGAGAATACAAATATCTAAATTACGAAAAATTGAGTTCTTTTTCTAAAGCAAAAGTAGGGAACCAAAATAAAATATACATTGCGAAATTACAAAAAATTGAGTTCTTTTGCATAAAACAAAAGTACGGATCGAGAATAAAATATAAATAGCCAAATTACCAAAAATTGAGTTCTTTTTGTAAAACAAAAGTAGGGATCCAATATAAAATATAAATTTTTAAATTACAAAAAATTGAGTTCTTTTGCATAAAACAAAAGTATGGATCGAAAAGAGAATATAAATATCCAAATTACTAAAAATTGAGTTCTTTTTGTAAAGCAAAAGTAGGGATCCAAAGTAAAATATAAATTGCGAAATTACAAAAAATTAAGTTCTTTTGCGTAAAACAAAAGTACGTATCGAGAATAAAATATAAATATCCAAATTACCAAAAATTGAGTTCTTTTTGTAAAACAAAAGTAGGGATCCAAAATAAAATATAAATTTTTAAATTACAAAAAATTGAGTTCTTTTGCATAAAACAAAAGTACGTGTTGAGAATAAAATACAAATATCCAAACTACCAAAAATTGAGTTCTCTTTGGAAAAATAAAGTAGGGATCCAAAATAAAATATAAATTTTGAAATTACGAAAAATTGAGTTCTTTTGCATAAAACAAAAGTACGGATCGAAAAGAGAATATAAATATCTAAATTACGAAACATTGAGTTCTTTTTGTAAAGCAAAAGTAGGGAACCAAAATAAAATATAAATTGCGAAATTACAAAAAATTGAGTTCTTTTGCATAAAACAAAAGTACGTATCGAGAATAAAATATAAATATCCAAATTACCAAAAATTGAGTTCTTTTTGTAAAACAAAAGTAGGGATCCAAAATAAAATATAAATTTTTAAATTACAAAAAATTGAGTTCTTTTGCATAAAACAAAAGTACGGATCGAAAAGAGAATATAAATATCCAAATTACTAAAAATTGTGATGGATGCCTAGGAGGCATTATATGTGTTGTAGGATCTATCAAACTTGTGTATAGGCATATGGAATCAAAATAACATGTAAAATTGCATGGAAGAACATGAAATCATATTTTTCCCCAAATGTTAGGGTTCAAATTCGGCCCACACTTAGAAATTGCAAAACAATTCAATTCAACCGATTAAATTCAAGATAGAACCCATAGGAAGCCATAGAAGATCAAAACAAACATTTTAATCGGTGCAAATGGATGGAAATGGCAAAAAACGAAACCAGCCCCTTGTTGATGAATTTAATCGGTGCAAACTCAAGAAAATCAAGTTTTAAGATGTTTCAACCGATTAAAATCAAGATACATGTCATAGGAGGCCATAGGAAGTGAAAACAAACATTTTAATCGGTGGAAAATTGATTAAAATGAAGAGTAAAGGTGCAGCTATGAAGAACATTCAAGAAAATGAAAAGAGAAAACATGGAGAAGACAAGAGAATGAAGAACACGCCACTTTCATAAAGAAAGATAAGTGCAAAGGACAATCACCACTTGAATTATGGAAAACTCAAGATAAGATTCTAGAAATGAGGCTTACGTCTTGAACTTCAAAGAGAAATAGCTCTTGCTCTCAATTAATCTTCAAAGTTATGTTACAAATGAGAGTTACACCCTTATATAGAGGGGAAAACGAAAATGCATGCACATGGGTGGAATTCTAAAAGGTTAGGCCATGTTTGGAAGATGCTCCAAAGCTTCCCAAACAAGGCCCTTGTTTTTTATACTATCCATGTGTCCAAACAAGTAGCCTCTTATTTCTATTTCAAAGAAAGACACAAAACTAACTCTATTTTTATTTACAAGGAAATTACAAGAGTTATTAATATTTCTAATCTCTTCTTCAAGCTTCTTGTACATTCTCCTTGATTTTCTTCCTCTCTTTTCTTCAAAATTTCTTTGTAAGCTTTTCTTTCATATTTTCCTTTTGTTATTTTCTTGTGGTGACTCCTCCTTGCATGAGTTGAGATTTTTCATGAATTGAGATCACATCAAATTGAGTTCTTTTTGTAAAGCAAAGGTAGCGATCCAAAATAAAATTAAATTGCGAAATTACAAAAAATTGAGTTCTTTTGCATAAAACAAAAGTACGTATCGAGAATAAAATATAAATATCCAAATTACCAAAAATTGAGTTCTTTTTGTAAAACAAAAGTAGGGATCCAAAATAAAATATAAATTTTGAAATTACAAAAAATTGAGTTCTTTTCCATAAAACAAAAGTACGGATCGAAAAGAGAATATAAATATACAAATTACTAAAAATTGAGTTCTTTTTGTTAAGCAAAAGTAGGGATCCAAAATAAAATATAAATTGCGAAATTACAAAAAATTGAGTTCTTTTACATAAAACAACAATACGTATCGAGAATAAAATATAAATATCCAAATTATCAAAAATTGAATTCTTTTTGTAAAACAAAAGTGAGGATCCAAAATAAAATATAAATTGCGAAATGACAAAAAATTGAGTTCTTTTGCATAAAACAAAAGTACGTATCGAGAGTAAAATATAAATATCCCAATTACGAAAAATTGAGTTATTTTTGTAAAGAAAAAGTAGAGATCCAAAAAAAAATATAAATTGCGAAATTACAAAAAATTGAGTTCTTTTGCATAAAACAAAAGTATGTATCGGGAATAAAATATAAATATCCAAATTACCAAAAATTGAGTTCTTTGTGTAAAATAAAAGTAGGGATCCAAAATAAAATATAAATTGCGAAATTATAAAAAACTGAGTTCTTTTGCATAAAACAAAAGTACGGATCGAAAGTAAAATATAAATATCCAAATTACAAAAAATTCGGTTCTTTTTGTTAAAACAAAAGTAGGGATCCAAAATAAAATATAAATTTTTAAATTACAAAAAATTGAGTTCTTTTGCATAACACAAAAGTACGGATCGAAAAGAGAATATAAATATCCAAATTACTAAAAATCGAGTTCTTTTTGTAAAGAAAAAGTAGGGATCCAAAATAAAATATAAATTGCGAAATTACAAAAAATTGAGTTCTTTTGCATAAAACAAAAGTATGTATCGAGAATAAAATATAAATATCCAAATTACCAAAAATTCAGTTCTTTTTGTAAAATAAAAGTAGGGATCCAAAATAAAATATAAATTGCGAACTTATAAAAAATTGAGTTCTTTTGCATAAAACAAAAGTATGGATTGAAAGTAAAATATAAATATCCAAATTACCAAAAATTCGGTTCTTTTGGTTAAAACAAAAGTAGGAATCCAAAATAAAATATAAATTTTTAAATTACAAAAAATTGAGTTCTTTTGCATAACACAAAAGTACGGATCGAAAAGAGAATATAAATATCCAAATTACTAAAAATTGAGTTCTTTTTGTAAAGCAAAAGTAGGGATCCAAAATAAAATGTAAATTGCGAAATTACAAAAAATTGAATTTTTTTGCATAAAACAAAAGTACGTATCGAGAATAAAATATAAATATCCAAATTACCAAAAATTGAGTTCTTTTACAAAAGTAGGGATCCAAAATAAAATATAAATTTTGAAATTACAAAAAATTGAGTTCTTTTGCATAAAACAAAAGTACATATCGAGAATCAAATATAAATATCCAAATTACCAAAAATTGACTTCCTTTTTGTAAAACAAAAGTAGGGATCCAAAATAAAATATAAATTTTTAAATTACAAAAAATTGTGTTCTTTTACATAAAACAAAAGTACAGATCGAAAAGAGAATATCAATATCCGAATTACTAAAAATTGAGTTCTTTTTGTAAAGCGAAAGTAGCGATCCAAAATAAAATATAAATTGCGAAATTACAAAAAATTGAGTTCTTTTGCATAAAACAAAAGTACGTATCGAGAATAAAATATAAATATCCAAATTACCAAAAATTGAGTTCTTTTTGTAAAACAAAAGTAGGGATCCAAATTAAAATATAAATTTTTAAATTAAAAAAAATTGAGTTCTTTTGCATAAAACAAAAGTACGGATCGAAACGAAAATATAAATATCCAAATTACTAAAAGGTGAGTTCTTTTTGTGAAGCAAAAGTAGGGATCCAAAATAAAATATAAATTGCGAAATTACAAAAATTTGAGTTCTTTTCCATAAAACAAAAGTACGTATCGAGAATAAAATATAAATATCTAAATTACCAAAAATTGAGTTCTTTTTGTAAAACAAAAGTAGGGATCCAAAATAAAATATAAATTTTTAAATTACAAAAAATTGAGTTATTTTGCATAAAACAAAAGTACGGATCGAAAAGAGAATATAAATATCCAAATTACTAAAAATTGAGTTCTTTTTGTAAAGCAAAAGTAGGGATCCAAAATAAAATATAAATAGCGAAATTACAAAAAATTGAGTTCTTTTGCATAAAACAAAAGTACGTATTGAGAATAAAATATAAATATCCAAATTACCAAAAATTGAGTTCGTTTTGTAAAACAAAAGTAGGGATCCAAAATAAAATATAAATTTTTAAATTACAAAAAATTGAGTTCTTTTGCATAAAACAAAAGTATGGATCGAAAAGAGAATATAAATATCCAAATTATTAAAAATTGAGTTCTTTTTCTAAAACAAAAGTAGGGATCCAAAATAAAATATAAATTGCGAAATTACAAAATATTGAGTTCTTTTGCATAAAACAAAAGTACGTATCGAGAATAAAATATAAATATCCAAATTACCAAAAATTGAGTTCTTTTACAAAAGTAGGGATCCAAAATAAAATATAAATTTTGAAATTACAAAAAATTGAGTTCTTTTGCATAAAGAAAAAGTATGGATCGAGAATAAAATATAAATTTCAAAATTATGAATATTGAGTTTCCTTTTTGTAAAACAAAATTACGGACGAAAAATAATATATCAATTTTAGAATTATTAAAAATTAAATCTCTTTTGTAAAACAAAAGTACGGATCGAAAATAAAATATAAATTGCGAAATTACAAAAAATTCAGTTCTTTTGCATAAAACAAAAGTTCGTGTCGAGAATGACATATAAATATCCAAATTACCAAAAATTGAGTTCTTTTTGGAAAACAAAAGTAAGGATCCAAAGTAAAATATAAATTTTGAAATTACGAAAAATTGAGTTCTTTTGCATAAAACAAAAGTACGTATCGAAAAGGGAATATAAATATCTCAATTACGAAAAATTGAGTTCTTTTTGTAAAGCAAAAGTAGGGCACCAAAATAAAATTTAAATTGCGAAATTACAAAAAATTGAGTTCTTTTGCATAAAACAAAAGTACGTATCGAGAATAAAATATAAATATCGAAATTACCAAAAATTGAGTTCTTTTTGTAAAACAAAAGTTGGGATCCAAAATAAAATATAAATTGCGAAATTACCAAAAATTGAGTTCTTTTGCATAAAACAAAAGTACGTATCAAGAATAAAATATAAATATCCAAATTAGCAAAACTTGAGTTCTTTTTGTAGAACAAAAGTAGGGATCCAAAATAAAATATAAATTTTGAAATTACAAAAAATTGAGTTCTTTTGCATAAAACAAAAGTACGGATCGAAAAGAGAATATAAATATCCAAATTACTAAAAATTGAGTTCTTTTTGTAAAGCAAAAGTAGGGATCCAAAATAAAATATAAATTTCGAAATTACAAAAAATTGAGTTCTTTTGCATAAAACAAAAGTACGTGTCGAGAATAAAATATAAATATCCAAATTACCAAAAATTGAGTTCTTTTTGGAAAACAAAAGTAGGGATCCAAAATAAAATATAAATTTTTAAATTAAAAAAAATTGAGTTGTTTTGCATAAAACAAAAGTACGGATCGAAAAGAAAATATAAATATCCAAATTACTAAAAATTGAGTTCTTTTTGTAAAGCAAAAGTAGGGATCCAAAATAAAATATAAATTGCGAAATTACAAAAAATTGAGTTCTTTTGCATAAAACAAAAGTACGTATCGAGAATAAAATATAAATATCCAAATTACCAAAAATTGAGTTCTTTTTGTAAAACAAAAGTTGGGATCCAAAATAAAATATAAATTGTGAAATTACAAAAAATTGAGTTCTTTTGCATAAAACAAAAGTATGTATCGAGAATAAAATATAAATATCCAAATTAGAAAAAATTGAGTTCTTTTTGTAAAACAAAAGTAGGGATCCAAAATAAAATACAATATTTTAAATTACAAAATATTGAGTTTTTTTGCATAAAACAAAAGAACGTATCGAGAATAAAATTTAAATATCCAAATTACCAAAAATTTGTTGGCATATTTCAG
>CM059254.1:15553-199870 GCA_030347555.1 Lablab purpureus
CAAAGTACATATCCAGAATAAAATATAAATATCCAAATTACTAAAAATTGAGTTCTTTTTGCAAAACAAAAGTAGGGATCCAAAATAAAATATCAATTTCGAAATTACTAAAATTGAGTTCGTTTTGTAAAACAAAAGTAGGGATCCAAAATAAAATATAAATTTCGAAATTACAAAAAATTGAGTTCTTTTGCATAAAACCAAAGTACATATCGAGAATAAAATATAGATATCGAAATTACTAAAAATTGAGTTCTTTTTGTAAAACTAAAGTAGGGATCCAAAATAAAATATCAATTTCGAAATTACTAAAAATTGAGTTCTTTTGCATAGAACAAAAGTACGTGACGAGAATAAAATATAAATTTCAAAATCAAGAAAAATTGAGTTTCTTTTTGTAAAAGAAAACTACGGATGAAAAATAATATATCAATTTCGAAATTATTAAAATTGAATTCTTTTTGTAAAACAAAAGTACTGGATCGAAAATAAAATATAAATATCCAAATTACTAAAATTGAGTTCTTTTTGTAAAACAAAAGTAGGGATCCAAAATAAAATATAGATTTCGAAATTACAAAAATTGAGTTCTTTTGCATAAAACCAAAGTACATATCGAGAATAAAATATAAATATCCAAATTACTAAAAATTGAGTTCTTTTTTGTAAAACAAAAGTAGGGATCCAAAATAAAATATCAATTTCGAAATTACTAAAATTGAGTTCTTTTGCATAAAACCAAAGTACATATCGAGAATAAAATATAAAAATCCAAATTATTAAAAATTGATTTCTTTTTGTAAAACAAAAGTAGGGATCCAAAATAAAATATAAATTTCAAAACTACAAAAAATTGAGTTCTTTGAATAAAACCAAAGTACATATCGAGAATAAAATATAAAAACCCAAATTTCTAAACATTGAGTTCTTTTTGTAAAACAAAAGTAGGGATCCAAATTAAGATATATATTTCGAAATTACAAAAATTAAGTTCTTTTGCATAAAACCAAAGTACATATCCAGTAATAAAATATAAATATCCAAATTACTAAAAATTGAGTTCTTTTTGCAAAACAAAAGTAGGGATCCAAAATAAAATATCAATTTCGAAATTACTAAAATTGAGTTCGTTTTGTAAAACAAAAGTAGGGATCCAAAATAAAATATAAATTTCGAAATTACAAAAATTGAGTTCTTTTGCATAAAACCAAAGTACATATCGAGAATAAAATATAGATATCGAAATTACTAAAAATTGAGTTCTTTTTGTAAAACTAAAGTAGGGATCCAAAATAAAATATCAATTTCGAAATTACTAAAAATTGAGTTCTTTTGCATAGAACAAAAGTACGTGATCGAGAATAAAATATAAATTTCAAAATCAAGAAAATTGAGTTTCTTTTTGTAAAAGAAAACTACTGATGAAAAATAATATATCAATTTCGAAATTATTAAAATTGAATTCTTTTTGTAAAACAAAAGTACTGGATCGAAAATAAAATATAAATATCCAAATTACTAAAAATTGAGTTCTTTTTGTAAAACAAAAGTAGGGATCCAAAATAAAATATAGATTTCGAAATTACAAAAATTGAGTTCTTTTGCATAAAACCAAAGTACATATCGAGAATAAAATATAAATATCCAAATTACTAAAAATTGAGTTCTTTTTGTAAAAACAAAAGTAGGGATCCAAAATAAAATATCAATTTCGAAATTACTAAAATTGAGTTCTTTTGCATAAAACCAAAGTACATATCGAGAATAAAATATAAAAATGCAAATTATTAAAAATTGATTTCTTTTTGTAAAACAAAAGTAGGGATCCAAAATAAAATATAAATTTCAAAACTACAAAAATTGAGTTCTTTTGAATAAAACCAAAGTACATATCGAGAATAAAATATAAAAACCCAAATTTCTAAACATTGAGTTCTTTTTGTAAAACAAAAGTAGGGATCCAAATTAAGATATATATTTCGAAATTACAAAAATTAAGTTCTTTTGCATAAAACCAAAGTACATATCCAGAATAAAATATAAATATCCAAATTACTAAAAATTGAGTTCTTTTTGCAAAACAAAAGTAGGGATCCAAAATAAAATATCAATTTCGAAATTACTAAAAATTGAGTTCGTTTTGTAAAACAAAAGCAGGGATCCAAAATAAAATATAAATTTCGAAATTACAAAAATTGAGTTCTTTGCATAAAACCAAAGTACATATCGAGAATAAAATATAGATATCGAAATTACTAAAAATTGAGTTCTTTTGTAAAACTAAAGTAGGGATCCAAAATAAAATATCAATTTCGAAATTACTAAAATTGAGTTCTTTTGCATAGAACAAAAGTACATGACGAGAATAAAATATAAATTTCAAAATCAAGAAAAATTGAGTTTCTTTTTGTAAAAGAAAACTACGGATGAAAAATAATATATCAATTTCGAAATTATTAAAAATTGAATTCTTTTTGTAAAACAAAAGTACTGGATCGAAAATAAAATATAAATATCCAAATTACTAAAAATTGAGTTCTTTTGTAAAACAAAAGTAGGGATCCAAAATAAAATATAGATTTCGAAATTACAAAAATTGAGTTCTTTTGCATAAAACCAAAGTACATATCGAGAATAAAATATAAATATCCAAATTACTAAAAATTGAGTTCTTTTTGTAAAACAAAAGTAGGGATCCAAAATAAAATATCAATTTCGAAATTACTAAAATTGAGTTCTTTTGCATAAAACCAAAGTACATATCGAGAATAAAATATAAAAATGCAAATTATTAAAAATTGATTTCTTTTTGTAAAACAAAAGTAGGGATCCAAAATAAAATATAAATTTCAAAACTACAAAAAATTGAGTTCTTTTGAATAAAACCAAAGTACATATCGAGAATAAAATATAAAAACCCAAATTTCTAAACATTGAGTTCTTTTTGTAAAACAAAAGTAGGGATCCAAATTAAGATATATATTTCGAAATTACAAAAATTAAGTTCTTTTGCATAAAACCAAAGTACATATCCAGAATAAAATATAAATATCCAAATTACTAAAAATTGAGTTCTTTTTGCAAAACAAAAGTAGGGATCCAAAATAAAATATCAATTTCGAAATTACTAAAATTGAGTTCGTTTTGTAAAACAAAAGCAGGGATCCAAAATAAAATATAAATTTCGAAATTACAAAAAATTGAGTTCTTTTGCATAAAACCAAAGTACATATCGAGAATAAAATATAGATATCGAAATTACTAAAAATTGAGTTCTTTTGTAAAACTAAAGTAGGGATCCAAAATAAAATATCAATTTCGAAATTACTAAAATTGAGTTCTTTTGCATAGAACAAAAGTACGTGATCGAGAATAAAATATAAATTTCAAAATCAAGAAAAATTGAGTTTCTTTTTGTAAAAGAAAACTACGGATGAAAAATAATATATCAATTTCGAAATTATTAAAAATTGAATTCTTTTTGTAAAACAAAAGTACTGGATCGAAAATAAAATATAAATATCCAAATTACTAAAAATTGAGTTCTTTTTGTAAAACAAAAGTAGGGATCCAAAATAAAATATAGATTTCGAAATTACAAAAATTGAGTTCTTTTGCATAAAACCAAAGTACATATCGAGAATAAAATATAAATATCCAAATTACTAAAAATTGAGTTCTTTTTGTAAAACAAAAGTAGGGATCCAAAATAAAATATCAATTTCGAAATTACTAAAATTGAGTTCTTTTGCATAAAACCAAAGTACATATCGAGAATAAAATATAAAAATGCAAATTATTAAAAATTGATTTCTTTTTGTAAAACAAAAGTAGGGATCCAAAATAAAATATAAATTTCAAAACTACAAAAATTGAGTTCTTTGAATAAAACCAAAGTACATATCGAGAATAAAATATAAAAACCCAAATTTCTAAACATTGAGTTCTTTTTGTAAAACAAAAGTAGGGATCCAAATTAAGATATATATTTCGAAATTACAAAAATTAAGTTCTTTTGCATAAAACCAAAGTACATATCCAGAATAAAATATAAATATCCAAATTACTAAAAATTGAGTTCTTTTTGCAAAACAAAAGTAGGGATCCAAAATAAAATATCAATTTCGAAATTACTAAAATTGAGTTCGTTTTGTAAAACAAAAGCAGGGATCCAAAATAAAATATAAATTTCGAAATTACAAAAATTGAGTTCTTTTGCATAAAACCAAAGTACATATCGAGAATAAAATATAGATATCGAAATTACTAAAAATTGAGTTCTTTTGTAAAACTAAAGTAGGGATCCAAAATAAAATATCAATTTCGAAATTACTAAAATTGAGTTCTTTTGCATAGAACAAAAGTACGTGATCGAGAATAAAATATAAATTTCAAAATCAAGAAAAATTGAGTTTCTTTTGTAAAAGAAAACTACTGATGAAAAATAATATATCAATTTCGAAATTATTAAAAATTGAATTCTTTTGTAAAACAAAAGTACTGGATCGAAAATAAAATATAAATATCCAAATTACTAAAAATTGAGTTCTTTTTGTAAAACAAAAGTAGGGATCCAAAATAAAATATAGATTTCGAAATTACAAAAATTGAGTTCTTTTGCATAAAACCAAAGTACATATCGAGAATAAAATATAAATATCCAAATTACTAAAAATTGAGTTCTTTTTGTAAAACAAAAGTAGGGATCCAAAATAAAATATCAATTTCGAAATTACTAAAATTGAGTTCTTTTGCATAAAACCAAAGTACATATCGAGAATAAAATATAAAAATCCAAATTATTAAAAATTGATTTCTTTTTGTAAAACAAAAGTAGGGATCCAAAATAAAATATAAATTTCAAAACTACAAAAATTGAGTTCTTTTGAATAAAACCAAAGTACATATCGAGAATAAAATATAAAAACCCAAATTTCTAAACATTGAGTTCTTTTTGTAAAACAAAAGTAGGGATCCAAATTAAGATATATATTTCGAAATTACAAAAATTAAGTTCTTTTGCATAAAACCAAAGTACATATCCAGAATAAAATATAAATATCCAAATTACTAAAAATTGAGTTCTTTTTGCAAAACAAAAGTAGGGATCCAAAATAAAATATCAATTTCGAAATTACTAAAAATTGAGTTCGCTTTTGTAAAACAAAAGTAGGGATCCAAAATAAAATATAAATTTCGAAATTACAAAAATTGAGTTCTTTTGCATAAAACCAAAGTACATATCGAGAATAAAATATAGATATCGAAATTACTAAAAATTGAGTTCTTTTGTAAAACTAAAGTAGGGATCCAAAATAAAATATCAATTTCGAAATTACTAAAAATTGAGTTCTTTTGCATAGAACAAAAGTACGTATCGAGAATAAAATATAAATTTCAAAATCAAGAAAAATTGAGTTTCTTTTTGTAAAAGAAAACTACGGATGAAAAATAATATATCAATTTCGAAATTATTAAAAATTGAATTCTTTTTGTAAAACAAAAGTACTGGATCGAAAATAAAATATAAATATCCAAATTACTAAAAATTGAGTTCTTTTTGTAAAACAAAAGTAGGGATCCAAAATAAAATATAGATTTCGAAATTACAAAAATTGAGTTCTTTTGCATAAAACCAAAGTACATATCGAGAATAAAATATAAATATCCAAATTACTAAAAATTGAGTTCTTTTTGTAAAACAAAAGTAGGGATCCAAAATAAAATATCAATTTCGAAATTACTAAAATTGAGTTCTTTTGCATAAAACCAAAGTACATATCGAGAATAAAATATAAAAATCCAAATTATTAAAAATTGATTTCTTTTTGTAAAACAAAAGTAGGGATCCAAAATAAAATATAAATTTCAAAACTACAAAAATTGAGTTCTTTTGAATAAAACCAAAGTACATATCGAGAATAAAATATAAAAACCCAAATTTCTAAACATTGAGTTCTTTTTGTAAAACAAAAGTAGGGATCCAAATTAAGATATATATTTCGAAATTACAAAAATTAAGTTCTTTTGCATAAAACCAAAGTACATATCCAGAATAAAATATAAATATCCAAATTACTAAAAATTGAGTTCTTTTTGCAAAACAAAAGTAGGGATCCAAAATAAAATATCAATTTCGAAATTACTAAAAATTGAGTTCGCTTTTGTAAAACAAAAGCAGGGATCCAAAATAAAATATAAATTTCGAAATTACAAAAATTGAGTTCTTTTGCATAAAACCAAAGTACATATCGAGAATAAAATATAGATATCGAAATTACTAAAAATTGAGTTCTTTTGTAAAACTAAAGTAGGGATCCAAAATAAAATATCAATTTCGAAATTACTAAAATTGAGTTCTTTTGCATAGAACAAAAGTACGTATCGAGAATAAAATATAAATTTCAAAATCAAGAAAAATTGAGTTTCTTTTTGTAAAAGAAAACTACGGATGAAAAATAATATATCAATTTCGAAATTATTAAAAATTGAATTCTTTTGTAAAACAAAAGTACTGGATCGAAAAATAAAATATAAATATCCAAATTACTAAAATTGAGTTCTTTTGTAAAACAAAAGTAGGGATCCAAAATAAAATATAGATTTCGAAATTACAAAAATTGAGTTCTTTTGCATAAAACCAAAGTACATATCGAGAATAAAATATAAATATCCAAATTACTAAAAATTGAGTTCTTTTTGTAAAACAAAAGTAGGGATCCAAAATAAAATATCAATTTCGAAATTACTAAAATTGAGTTCTTTTGCATAAAACCAAAGTACATATCGAGAATAAAATATAAAAATCCAAATTATTAAAAATTGATTTCTTTTTGTAAAACAAAAGTAGGGATCCAAAATAAAATATAAATTTCAAAACTACAAAAAATTGAGTTCTTTTGAATAAAACCAAAGTACATATCGAGAATAAAATATAAAAACCCAAATTTCTAAACATTGAGTTCTTTTTGTAAAACAAAAGTAGGGATCCAAATTAAGATATATATTTCGAAATTACAAAAATTAAGTTCTTTTGCATAAAACCAAAGTACATATCCAGTAATAAAATATAAATATCCAAATTACTAAAAATTGAGTTCTTTTTGCAAAACAAAAGTAGGGATCCAAAATAAAATATCAATTTCGAAATTACTAAAATTGAGTTCGTTTTGTAAAACAAAAGTAGGGATCCAAAATAAAATATAAATTTCGAAATTACAAAAATTGAGTTCTTTTGCATAAAACCAAAGTACATATCGAGAATAAAATATAGATATCGAAATTACTAAAAATTGAGTTCTTTTTGTAAAACTAAAGTAGGGATCCAAAATAAAATATCAATTTCGAAATTACTAAAATTGAGTTCTTTTGCATAGAACAAAAGTACGTGATCGAGAATAAAATATAAATTTCAAAATCAAGAAAAATTGAGTTTCTTTTTGTAAAAGAAAACTACGGATGAAAAATAATATATCAATTTCGAAATTATTAAAAATTGAATTCTTTTGTAAAACAAAAGTACTGGATCGAAAATAAAATATAAATATCCAAATTACTAAAAATTGAGTTCTTTTGTAAAACAAAAGTAGGGATCCAAAATAAAGTATAGATTTCGAAATTACAAAAATTGAGTTCTTTTGCATAAAACCAAAGTACATATCGAGAATAAAATATAAATATCCAAATTACTAAAAATTGAGTTCTTT
The DNA here is from genome assembly GCA_030347555.1 of Lablab purpureus. Taxonomy (NCBI): domain Eukaryota; kingdom Viridiplantae; phylum Streptophyta; class Magnoliopsida; order Fabales; family Fabaceae; genus Lablab; species Lablab purpureus. The sequence continues at coordinate 23,260 of CM059254.1, forward strand.
TTGTAAAACAAAAGTAGGGATCCAAAATAAAATATCAATTTCGAAATTACTAAAATTGAGTTCTTTTGCATAAAACCAAAGTACATATCGAGAATAAAATATAAAAATCCAAATTATTAAAAATTGATTTCTTTTTGTAAAACAAAAGTAGGGATCCAAAATAAAATATAAATTTCAAAACTACAAAAATTGAGTTCTTTTGAATAAAACCAAAGTACATATCGAGAATAAAATATAAAAACCCAAATTTCTAAACATTGAGTTCTTTTTGTAAAACAAAAGTAGGGATCCAAATTAAGATATATATTTCGAAATTACAAAAATTAAGTTCTTTTGCATAAAACCAAAGTACATATCCAGAATAAAATATAAATATCCAAATTACTAAAAATTGAGTTCTTTTTGCAAAACAAAAGTAGGGATCCAAAATAAAATATCAATTTCGAAATTACTAAAATTGAGTTCGTTTTGTAAAACAAAAGCAGGGATCCAAAATAAAATATAAATTTCGAAATTACAAAAATTGAGTTCTTTTGCATAAAACCAAAGTACATATCGAGAATAAAATATAGATATCGAAATTACTAAAAATTGAGTTCTTTTGTAAAACTAAAGTAGGGATCCAAAATAAAATATCAATTTCGAAATTACTAAAATTGAGTTCTTTTGCATAGAACAAAAGTACGTGATCGAGAATAAAATATAAATTTCAAAATCAAGAAAAATTGAGTTTCTTTTTGTAAAAGAAAACTACGGATGAAAAATAATATATCAATTTCGAAATTATTAAAAATTGAATTCTTTTTGTAAAACAAAAGTACTGGATCGAAAATAAAATATAAATATCCAAATTACTAAAAATTGAGTTCTTTTGTAAAACAAAAGTAGGGATCCAAAATAAAATATAGATTTCGAAATTACAAAAAATTGAGTTCTTTTGCATAAAACCAAAGTACATATCGAGAATAAATATCCAAATTACTAAAAATTGAGTTCTTTTTTGTAAAACAAAAGTAGGGATCCAAAATAAAATATCAATTTCGAAATTACTAAAATTGAGTTCTTTTGCATAAAACCAAAGTACATATCGAGAATAAAATATAAAAATCCAAATTATTAAAAATTGATTTCTTTTTGTAAAACAAAAGTAGGGATCCAAAATAAAATATAAATTTCAAAACTACAAAAATTGAGTTCTTTTGAATAAAACCAAAGTACATATCGAGAATAAAATATAAAAATCCAAATTTCTAAACATTGAGTTCTTTTTGTAAAACAAAAGTAGGGATCCAAATTAAGATATATATTTCGAAATTACAAAAATTAAGTTCTTTTGCATAAAACCAAAGTACATATCCAGAATAAAATATAAATATCCAAATTACTAAAAATTGAGTTCTTTTTGCAAAACAAAAGTAGGGATCCAAAATAAAATATCAATTTCGAAATTACTAAAAATTGAGTTCTTTTTGTAAAACAAAAGTAGGGATCCAAAATAAAATATAAATTTCGAAATTACAAAAATTGAGTTCTTTTGCATAAAACCAAAGTACATATCGAGAATAAAATATAGATATCGAAATTACTAAAAATTGAGTTCTTTTTGTAAAACTAAAGTAGGGATCCAAAATAAAATATCAATTTCGAAATTACTAAAATTGAGTTCTTTTGCATAGAACAAAAGTACGTGACGAGAATAAAATATAAATTTCAAAATCAAGAAAAATTGAGTTTCTTTTTGTAAAAGAAAACTACGGATGAAAAATAATATATCAATTTCGAAATTATTAAAAATTGAATTCTTTTTGTAAAACAAAAGTACGGATCGAAAATAAAATATAAATATCCAAATTACTAAAAATTGAGTTCTTTTTGTAAAACAAAAGTAGGGATCCAAAATAAAATATAGATTTCGAAATTACAAAAATTGAGTTCTTTTGCATAAAACCAAAGTACATATCGAGAATAAAATATAAATATCCAAATTACTAAAAATTGAGTTCTTTTTGTAAAACAAAAGTAGGGATCCAAAATAAAATATCAATTTCGAAATTACTAAAATTGAGTTCTTTTGCATAAAACCAAAGTACATATCGAGAATAAAATATAAAAATCCAAATTATTAAAAATTGATTTCTTTTTGTAAAACAAAAGTAGGGATCCAAAATAAAATATAAATTTCAAAACTACAAAAATTGAGTTCTTTGAATAAAACCAAAGTACATATCGAGAATAAAATATAAAAATCCAAATTTCTAAACATTGAGTTCTTTTTGTAAAACAAAAGTAGGGATCCAAATTAAGATATATATTTCGAAATTACAAAAATTAAGTTCTTTTGCATAAAACCAAAGTACATATCCAGAATAAAATATAAATATCCAAATTACTAAAAATTGAGTTCTTTTTGCAAAACAAAAGTAGGGATCCAAAATAAAATATCAATTTCGAAATTACTAAAATTGAGTTCTTTTGTAAAACAAAAGTAGGGATCCAAAATAAAATATAAATTTCGAAATTACAAAAATTGAGTTCTTTTGCATAAAACCAAAGTACATATCGAGAATAAAATATAGATATCGAAATTACTAAAAATTGAGTTCTTTTGTAAAACTAAAGTAGGGATCCAAAATAAAATATCAATTTCGAAATTACTAAAATTGAGTTCTTTGCATAGAACAAAAGTACGTACGAGAATAAAATATAAATTTCAAAATCAAGAAAAATTGAGTTTCTTTTTGTAAAAGAAAACTACGGATGAAAAATAATATATCAATTTCGAAATTATTAAAAATTGAATTCTTTTTGTAAAACAAAAGTACTGGATCGGAAAATAAAATATAAATATCCAAATTACTAAAAATTGAGTTCTTTTTGTAAAACAAAAGTAGGGATCCAAAATAAAGTATAGATTTCGAAATTACAAAAATTGAGTTCTTTTGCATAAAACCAAAGTACATATCGAGAATAAAATATAAATATCCAAATTACTAAAAATTGAGTTCTTTTTGTAAAACAAAAGTAGGGATCCAAAATAAAATATCAATTTCGAAATTACTAAAATTGAGTTCTTTTGCATAAAACCAAAGTACATATCGAGAATAAAATATAAAAATCCAAATTATTAAAAATTGATTTCTTTTTGTAAAACAAAAGTAGGGATCCAAAATAAAATATAAATTTCAAAACTACAAAAATTGAGTTCTTTTGAATAAAACCAAAGTACATATCGAGAATAAAATATAAAAATCCAAATTTCTAAACATTGAGTTCTTTTTGTAAAACAAAAGTAGGGATCCAAATTAAGATATATATTTCGAAATTACAAAAATTAAGTTCTTTTGCATAAAACCAAAGTACATATCCAGAATAAAATATAAATATCCAAATTACTAAAATTGAGTTCTTTTTGCAAAACAAAAGTAGGGATCCAAAATAAAATATCAATTTCGAAATTACTAAAAATTGAGTTCTTTTGTAAAACAAAAGTAGGGATCCAAAATAAAATATAAATTTCGAAATTACAAAAATTGAGTTCTTTTGCATAAAACCAAAGTACATATCGAGAATAAAATATAGATATCGAAATTACTAAAATTGAGTTCTTTTTGTAAAACTAAAGTAGTGATCCAAAATGAAATATCAATTTCAAAATTACTAAAAATTGAGTTCTTTTGCATAGAACAAAAGTACGTATCGAGAATAAAATATAAATTTCAAAATCAAGAAAAATTGAGCTTCTTTTGTAAAAGAAAACTACGGATGAAATATAATATATCAATTTCGAAATTATTAAAAATTGAATTCTTTTTGTAAAACAAAAGTACGAATGGAAAATAAAATATAAATATCCAAATTACTAAAAATTGAGTTCTTTTTGTAAAACAAAAGTAGGGATCCAAAATAAAATATAAATTTAGAAATTACAAAAATTGAGTTCTTTTGCATAAAACCAAAGTACATATCGAGAATAAAATATAGATATCGAACTTACTAAAAATTGAGTTCTTTTGTAAAACTAAAGTAGGGATCCAAAATAAAATATCAATTTCGAAATTACTAAAATTGAGTTCTTTTGCATAAAACCAAAGTACATATCGAGAATAAAATATAAAAATCCAAATTATTAAAAATTGATATCTTTTTTTAAAACAAAAGTACGGATCGAAAATAAAATATAAATATCCAAATTACTAAAAATTGAGTTCTTTTTGTAAAACAAAAGTAGGGATCCAAAATAAAATATAAATTTCGAAATTACAAAAATTGAGTTCTTTTGCATAAAACCAAAGTACATATCGAGAATAAAATATAAAAATCCAAATTTCTAAAAATTGAGTTCTTTTTGTAAAACAAAAGTAGGGATCCAAATTAAGATATATATTTCGAAATTACAAAAATTAATTTCTTTTGCATAAAACCAAAGTACATATCCAGAATAAAATATAAATATCCAAATTACTAAAATTGAGTTCTTTTTGCAAAACAAAAGTAGGGATCCAAAATAAAATATCAATTTCGAAATTACTAAAAATTGAGTTCTTTTGCATAGAACAAAAGTACGTATCGAGAATAAAATATAAATTTCAAAATCAAGAAAAATTGAGTTTCTTTTGTAAAAGAAAACTACGGATGAAAAATAATATATCAATTTCGAAATTATTAAAAATTGAATTCTTTTGTAAAACAAAAGTACGGATCGAAAAATAAAATATAAATATCCAAATTACTAAAAATTGAGTTCTTTTGTAAAACAAAAGTAGGGATCCAAAATAAAAGATAAATTTCGAAATTACAAAAAATTGAGTTCTTTTGCATAAAACCAAAGTATATATCGAGAATAAAATATAAATATCCAAATTACTAAAAATTGAGTTCTTTTTTGTAAAATAAAAGTGGGGATCCAAAATAAAATATCAATTTCGAAATTACTAAAATTGAGTTCTTTTGCATAAAATCAAAGTACATATCGAGAATAAAATATAAAAATCCAAATTATTAAAAATTGATTTCTTTTTGTAAAACAAAAGTAGGGATCCAAAATAAAATATAAATTTCAAAACTACAAAAAATTGAGTTCTTTTGAATAAAACCAAAGTACATATCGAGAATAAAATATAAAATCCAAATTTCTAAAAATTGAGTTCTTTTTGTAAAACAAAAGTAGGGATCCAAATTAAGATATATATTTCGAAATTACAAAAATTAATTTCTTTTGCATAAAACCAAAGTACATATCCAGTAATAAAATATAAATATCCAAATTACTAAAAATTGAGTTCTTTTGCAAAACAAAAGTAGGGATCCAAAATAAAATATCAATTTCGAAATTACTAAAAATTGAGTTCTTTTTGTAAAACAAAAGTAGGGATCCAAAATAAAATATAAATTTCGAAATTACAAAAAATTGAGTTCTTTTGCATAAAACCAAAGTACATATCGAGAATAAAATATAGATATCGAAATTACTAAAAATTGAGTTCTTTTGCATAGAACAAAAGTACGTATCGAGAATAAAATATAAATTTCAAAATCAAGAAAAATTGAGTTTCTTTTTGTAAAAGAAAACTACGTGATGAAAAATAATATATCAATTTCGAAATTATTAAAAATTGAATTCTTTTTGTAAAACAAAAGTACTGGATCGAAAATAAAATATAAATATCCAAATTACTTAAAATTGAGTTCTTTTGTAAAACAAAAGTAGGGATCCAAAATAAAATATAAATTTCAAAACTACAAAAATTGAGTTCTTTTGAATAAAACCAAAGTACATATCGAGAATAAAATATAAAAATCCAAATTTCTAAAAATTGAGTTCTTTTTGTAAAACAAAAGTAGGGATCCAAATTAAAATATATATTTCGAAATTGCAGAAAATAAAGTTCTTTTGCATAAAACCAAAGTACATATCCAGTAATAAAATATAAATATCCAAATTACTAAAAATTGAGTTCTTTTTGCAAAACAAAAGTAGGGATCCCAAATAAAATATCAATTTCAAATTACTAAAAATTGAGTTCTTTTGTAAAACAAAAGTAGGGATCCAAAATAAAATATAAATTTTGAAATTACAAAAATTGAGTTCTTTGCATAAAACCAAAGTACATATCGAGAATAAAATATAGATATCGAAATTACTAAAAATTGAGTTCTTTTAAAGTAGGGATCCAAAATAAAATATCAATTTCGAAATTACAAAAAATTGAGTTCTTTTGCATAAAACAAAAGTACGTATCGAGAATAAAATATAAATTTCAAAATCAAGAAAAATTGAGTTTCTTTTTGTAAAAGAAAACTACGGATGAAAATAATATATCAATTTCGAAATTACTAAAATTGAGTTCTTTTGCATAAAACCAAAGTACATATCGAGAATAAAATATAAAAATCCAAATTATTAAAAATTGATTTCTTTTTGTAAAACAAAAGTAGGGATCCAAAATAAAACATAAATTTCAAAACTACAAAAATTGAGTTCTTTGAATAAAACCAAAGTACATATCGAGAATAAAATATAAAAATCCAAATTTCTAAAATTGAGTTCTTTTTGTAAAACAAAAGTAGGGATCCAAATTAAGATATATATTTCGAAATTACAAAAATTAAGTTCTTTGCATAAAACCAAAGTACATATCCGGAATAAAATATAAATATCCAAATTACTAAAAATTGAGTTCTTTTGCAAAACAAAAGTAGGGATCAAAAATAAAATATCAATTTCGAAATTACTAAAAATTGAGTTCTTTTGTAAAACAAAAGTAGGGATCCAAAATAAAATATAAATTTCGAAATTACAAAAATTGAGTTCTTTTGCATAAAACCAAAGTACATATCGAGAATAAAATATAGATATCGAAATTACTAAAAATTGAGTTCTTTTGTAAAACTAAAGTAGGGATCCAAAATAAAATATCAATTTCGAAATTACTAAAAATTGAGTTCTTTTGCATAGAACAAAAGTACGTATCGAGAATAAAATATAAATTTCAAAATCAAGAAAAATTGAGTTTCTTTTTGTAAAAGAAAACTACTGGATGCAAAATAATATATCAATTTCGAAATTACTAAAATTGAGTTCTTTTGCATAAAACCAAAGTACATATCGAGAATAAAATATAAAAATCCAAATTATTAAAAATTGATTTCTTTTTGTAAAACAAAAGTAGGGATCCAAAATAAAATATAAATTTCAAAACTACAAAAATTGAGTTCTTTTGAATAAAACCAAAGTACATATCGAGAATAAAATATAAAAATCCAAATTTCTAAAAATTGAGTTCTTTTGTAAAACAAAAGTAGGGATCCAAATTAAGATATATATTTCGAAATTACAAAAATTAAGTTCTTTTGCATAAAACCAAAGTACATATCCGTAATAAAATATAAATATCCAAATTACTAAAAATTGAGTTCTTTTGCAAAACAAAAGTAGGGATCCAAAATAAAATATCAATTTCGAAATTACTAAAAATTGAGTTCTTTTTGTAAAACAAAAGTAGGGATCCAAAATAAAATATAAATTTCAAATTACAAAAATTGAGTTCTTTGCATAAAACCAAAGTACATATCGAGAATAAAATATAGATATCGAAATTACTAAAAATTGAGTTCTTTTGTAAAACTAAAGTAGGGATCCAAAATAAAATATCAATTTCGAAATTACTAAAATTGAGTTCTTTTGCATAGAACAAAAGTACGTATCGAGAATAAAATATAAATTTCAAAATCAAGAAAAATTGAGTTTCTTTTTGTAAAAGAAAACTACGGATGAAAAATAATATATCAATTTCGAAATTACTAAAATTGAGTTCTTTTGCATAAAACCAAAGTACATATCGAGAATAAAATATAAAAATCCAAATTTCTAAAAATTGAGTTCTTTTTGTAAAACAAAAGTAGGGATCCAAATTAAGATATATATTTCGAAATTACAAAAATTAAGTTCTTTTGCATAAAACCAAAGTACATATCCAGAATAAAATATAAATATCCAAATTACTAAAAATTGAGTTCTTTTTGCAAAACAAAAGTAGGGATCCAAAATAAAATATCAATTTCGAAATTACTAAAAATTGAGTTCTTTTTGTAAAACAAAAGTAGGGATCCAAAATAAAATATAAATTTCGAAATTACAAAAATTGAGTTCTTTTGCATAAAACCAAAGTACATATCGAGAATAAAATATAGATATCGAAATTACTAAAAATTGAGTTCTTTTGTAAAACTAAAGTAGGGATCCAAAATAAAATATCAATTTCGAAATTACTAAAAATTGAGTTCTTTTGCATAGAACAAAAGTACGTATCGAGAATAAAATATAAATTTCAAAATCAAGAAAAATTGAGTTTCTTTTTGTAAAAGAAAACTACTGATGAAAAATAATATATCAATTTCGAAATTATTAAAAATTGAATTCTTTTTGTAAAACAAAAGTACTGGATCGAAGATAAAATATAAATATCCAAATTACTAAAAATTGAGTTCTTTTTGTAAAACAAAAGTAGGGTTCCAAAATAAAATATAGATTTCGAAATTACAAAAATTGAGTTCTTTTGCATAAAACCAAAGTACATATCGAGAATAAAATATAAATATCCAAATTACTAAAAATTGAGTTCTTTTTGTAAAACAAAAGTAGGGATCCAAAATAAAATATCAATTTCGAAATTACTAAAATTGAGTTCTTTTGCATAAAACCAAAGTACATATCGAGAATAAAATATAAAAATCCAAATTATTAAAAATTGATATCTTTTTGTAAAACAAAAGTAGGGATCCAAAATAAAATATAAATTTCGAAATTACAAAAATTGAGTTCTTTTGCATAAAACCAAAGTACATATCGAGAATAAAATATAAATATCCAAATTACTAAAAATTGAGTTCTTTTTGTAAAACAAAAGTAGGGATCCAAAATAAAATATCAATTTCGAAATTACTAAAATTGAGTTCTTTTGCATAAAACCAAAGTACATATCGAGAATAAAATATAAAAATCCAAATTATTAAAAATTGATTTCTTTTTGTAAAACAAAAGTAGGGATCCAAAATAAAATATAAATTTCAAAACTACAAAAATTGAGTTCTTTTGAATAAAACCAAAGTACATATCGAGAATAAAATATAAAAATCCAAATTTCTAAAAATTGAGTTCTTTTTGTAAAACAAAAGTAGGGATCCAAATTAAGATATATATTTCGAAATTACAAAAATTAAGTTCTTTTGCATAAAACCAAAGTACATATCCAGAATAAAATATAAATATCCAAATTACTAAAAATTGAGTTCTTTTTGCAAAACAAAAGTAGGGATCCAAAATAAAATATCAATTTCGAAATTACTAAAAATTGAGTTCTTTTGTAAAACAAAAGTAGGGATCCAAAATAAAATATAAATTTCGAAATTACAAAAATTGAGTTCTTTTGCATAAAACCAAAGTACATATCGAGAATAAAATATAGATATCGAAATTACTAAAAATTGAGTTCTTTTGTAAAACTAAAGTAGGGATCCAAAATAAAATATCAATTTCGAAATTACTAAAAATTGAGTTCTTTGCATAGAACAAAAGTACGTGATCGAGAATAAAATATAAATTTCAAAATCAAGAAAAATTGAGTTTCTTTTTGTAAAAGAAAACTACTGATGAAAAATAATATATCAATTTCGAAATTATTAAAATTGAATTCTTTTTGTAAAACAAAAGTACGGATCGAAAATAAAATATAAATATCCAAATTACTAAAAATTGAGTTCTTTTGTAAAACAAAAGTAGGGATCCAAAATAAAATATAAATTTCGAAATTACAAAAATTGAGTTCTTTGGCACAAAACAAAAGTACGTATCGAGAATAAAATATAAATATTCAAATTACCAAAAATTGAGTTCTTTTTGTAAAACAAAAGTAGGGATCCAAAATAAAATATAAATTTTGAAATTACAAAAAATTGAGTTCTTTTACATAAAAATAAAGTATGGATCGAAAAGAAAATATAAATATCCAAATTACTAAAAATTGAGTTCTCTTTGTAAAGTAAAAGTAGGGATCCGAAATAAAATATAAATTTTGAAATTACAAAAAATTTACTTCTTCAACATAAAACAAAAGTACGTGTATCGAGAATAAAATATAAATATCCAAATTACCAAAAATTGAGTTCTTTTTGTAAAACAAAAGTAGGGATCCAAAATAAAATATAAATTTTTAAATTACAAAAAATTGAGTTCTTTTGCATAAAACAAAAGTACGTATCGAGTATAAAATATAAATATCCAAATTACAAAAAATTGAGTTCTTTTTGTAAAACAAAAGTAGGGATCCAAAATAAAATATAATTTTTCAAATTACAAAAAATTGAGTTCTTTTGCATAAAACAAAAGTACGGATCGAAAAGAAAATATAAATATCCAAATTACTAAAAATTGAGTTCTTTTAGTAAAGTTAAAGTAGGGATCCAAAATAAAATATAAATTTTGAAATTACAAATAATTGAGTTATTTTGTATAAAACAAAAGTACGTATCGAGAATAAATATAAATATCCAAATTACCAATAAATTGAGTTCTTTTTCTAAAACATAAGTAGGGATCCAAAATAAAATACAAATTTTTAAATTACAAAAAATTGAGTTCTTTTGCTTAAAACAAAAGTACGTATCGAGAATAAATTTTAAATATCCAAATTACCAAAAATTGAGTTCTTTTCGAAAACAAAAGTATGGATCCAAAATAAAATATAAATTTTGAAATTACAAAAAATTGAGTTCTTTGGCATAAAACAAAAGTACGTATCGAAAATAAAATATAAATATCCAAATTACCAAAAATTGAGTTCTTTTTGTAAAACAAAAGTAGGGATCCAAAATAAAATATAAATTTTGATTTTACAAAAAATTGAGTTCTTTTGCATAAAACAAAATTACGGATCGAAAAGAAAATATACATATCCAAATTACTAAAAATTGAGTTCTTTTTGTAAAGTTAAAGTAGGGATCCTAAATAAAATATAAATTTTGAAATTACAAAAAATTGAGTTATTTTGCATAAAACAAAAGTACGTATCGAGAATAAAATATAAATATCCAAATTACCAATAAATTGAGTTCTTTTTGTAAAACAAAAGTAGGGATCCAAAATAAAATATAAATTTTTAAATTACAAAAAATTGAGTTCTTTTGCATAAAAAAAAAGTACGTATCGAGTATAAAATATAAATATCCAAATTACCAAAAATTGAGTTCTTTTTGTAAAACAGAAGTAGGGATCCAAAATAAAATATAAATTGCGAAATTACAAAAAATTGAGTTCTTTTGCGTGAAACAAAAGTACGGATTGAAAAGAAAATATAAATATCCAAATTACTAAAAATTGAGTTCTTTTTTTGTAAAGTTAAAGTAGGGATCCAAAATAAAATATAAATTTTGAAATTACAAAAAATTGAGTTATTTTGCATAAAACAAAAGTACGTATCGAGAATAAAATATAAATATCCAAATTACCAAAAATTGAGTTCTTTTTGTAAAACAAAAGTACAGATCGAAAATAAAATATAAATTTTGAAATCACAAAAAATTGAGTTCTTTTGCATAAAACAAAGGTACGGATCGAAAAGAAAATATAAATATCCAAATTACCAAAAATTGAGTTCTTTTTGTAAAACAAAAGTAGGGATCCAAAATAAAATATAAATTGCGAAATTACAAAAAATTGAGTTCTTTTGCATAAAACAAAAGTACGGATCGAAAAGAAAATATAAACATCCAAATTACTAAAAATTGAGTTCTTTTTGTAAGACAAAAGTACGGATCCAAAATAAAATATAAGTTTTGAAATTACAAAAAATTGAGTTCTTTTGCGTAAAACAAAAGTACGGATCGAAAAGAAAATATAAATATCCAAAATTACCAAAAATTGAGTTCTTTTTGTAAGACAAAAGTACGGATCCAAAATAAAACATAAATTTTTTGAAATTACAAAAAATTGAGTTCTTTTGCATAAAACAAAAGTACGGATCGAATTGTAAAGCAAAACTTGCGGTCCAAAATAAAATATAAATTGCGAACGTACAAAAAATTGAATTCTTTTGCATAAAACAAAAGTACGTATCGAGAATAAAATATAGACATCCAAATTACCAAAAATTGAGCTCTTTTTGTAAAACGAAAGTAGGGATCCAAAATAAAATACAAATTTTTAAATTACAAACAATTGAGTTCTTTTGCTTAAAACAAAAGTACGTATCGAGAATAAAATATAAATATCCAAATTACCAAAAATTGAGTTCTTTTTTAAAACAAAAGTATGGATCCAAAATAAAATATAAATTTTGAAATTACTAAAAATTAAGTTCTTTGGCATAAAACAAAAGTGCGTATTGAGAATAAAATATAAATATCCAAATTACAAAAAATTGAGTTCTTTTTGTAAAACAAAAGTAGGGATCCAAAATAAAATATAATTTTTCAAATTACAAAAAATTGAGTTCTTTTGCATAAAACAAAAGTACGGATCGAAAAGAAAATATAAATATCCAAATTACTAAAAATTGAGTTCTTTTAGTAAAGTTAAAGTAGGGATCCAAAATAAAATATAAATTTTGAAATTACAAATAATTGAGTTATTTTGTATAAAACAAAAGTACGTATCGAGAATAAATATAAATATCCAAATTACCAAAAATTGAGTTCTTTTTCTAAAACATAAGTAGGGATCCAAAATAAAATACAAATTTTTAAATTACAAAAAATTGAGTTCTTTTGCTTAAAACAAAAGTACGTATCGAGAATAAATTTTAAATATCCAAATTACCAAAAATTGAGTTCTTTTCGAAAACAAAAGTATGGATCCAAAATAAAATATAAATTTTGAAATTACAAAAAATTGAGTTCTTTGGCATAAAACAAAAGTACGTATCGAGAATAAAATATAAATATCCAAATTACCAAAAATTGAGTTCTTTTTGTAAAACAAAAGTAGGGATCCAAAATAAAATATAAATTTTGATTTTACAAAAAATTGAGTTCTTTTGCATAAAACAAAATTACGGATCGAAAAGAAAATATACATATCCAAATTACTAAAAATTGAGTTCTTTTTGTAAAGTTAAAGTAGGGATCCTAAATAAAATATAAATTTTGAAATTACAAAAAATTGAGTTATTTTGCACAAAACAAAAGTACCTATCGAGAATAAAATATAAATATCCAAATTACCAATAAATTGAGTTCTTTTTGTAAAACAAAAGTAGGGATCCAAAATAAAATATAAATTTTTAAATTACAAAAAATTGAGTTCTTTTGCATAAAAAAAAAGTACGTATCGAGAATAAAATATAAATATCCAAATTACCAAAAATTGAGTTCTTTTTGTAAAACAAAAGTAGGGATCCAAAATAAAATATAAATTTTTAAATTACAAAAATTGAGTTCTTTTGCATAAAACAAAAGTACGGATCGAAAAGAAAATATAAATATCCAAGTTAATAAAAATTGAGTTCTTTTTTTGTAAAGTTAAAGTAGGGATCCAAAATAAAATATAAATTTTGAAATTACAAAAAATTGAGTTATTTTGCATAAAACAAAAGTACGTATCGAGAATAAAATATAAATATCCAAATTACAAAAATTGAGTTCTTTTGCATAAAACAAAAGTACAGATCGAAAATAAAATATAAATTTTGAAATCACAAAAAATTGAGTTCTTTTGCATAAAACAAAGGTACGGATCGAAAAGAAAATATAAATATCCAAATTACCAAAAATTGAGTTCTTTTTGTAAAACAAAAGTAGGGATCCAAAATAAAATATAAATTGCGAAATTACAAAAAATTGAGTTCTTTTGCATAAAACAAAAGTACGGATCGAAAAGAAAATATAAACATCCAAATTACTAAAAATTGAGTTCTTTTTGTAAGACAAAAGTACGGATCCAAAATAAAATATAAGTTTTGAAATTACAAAAAATTGAGTTCTTTTGCGTAAAACAAAAGTACGGATCGAAAAGAAAATATAAATATCCAAAATTACCAAAAATTGAGTTCTTTTTGTAAGACAAAAGTACGGATCCAAAATAAAACATAAATTTTTGAAATTACAAAAATTGAGTTCTTTTGCATAAAACAAAAGTACGGATCGAATTGTAAAGCAAAACTTGCGGTCCAAAATAAAATATAAATTGCGAACGTACAAAAAATTGAATTCTTTTGCATAAAACAAAAGTACGTATCGAGAATAAAATATAGACATCCAAATTACCAAAAATTGAGCTCTTTTTGTAAAACGAAAGTAGGGATCCAAAATAAAATACAAATTTTTAAATTACAAACAATTGAGTTCTTTTGCTTAAAACAAAAGTACGTATCGAGAATAAAATATAAATATCCAAATTACCAAAAATTGAGTTCTTTTTTAAAACAAAAGTATGGATCCAAAATAAAATATAAATTTTGAAATTACTAAAAATTAAGTTCTTTGGCATAAAACAAAAGTGCGTATTGAGAATAAAATATAAATATCCAAATTACAAAAAATTGAGTTCTTTTTGTAAAACAAAAGTAGGGATCCAAAATAAAATATAATTTTTCAAATTACAAAAAATTGAGTTCTTTTGCATAAAACAAAAGTACGGATCGAAAAGAAAATATAAATATCCAAATTACTAAAAATTGAGTTCTTTTAGTAAAGTTAAAGTAGGGATCCAAAATAAAATATAAATTTTGAAATTACAAATAATTGAGTTATTTTGTATAAAACAAAAGTACGTATCGAGAATAAATATAAATATCCAAATTACCAATAAATTGAGTTCTTTTTCTAAAACATAAGTAGGGATCCAAAATAAAATACAAATTTTTAAATTACAAAAAATTGAGTTCTTTTGCTTAAAACAAAAGTACGTATCGAGAATAAATTTTAAATATCCAAATTACCAAAAATTGAGTTCTTTTCGAAAACAAAAGTATGGATCCAAAATAAAATATAAATTTTGAAATTACAAAAAATTGAGTTCTTTGGCATAAAACAAAAGTACGTATCGAAAATAAAATATAAATATCCAAATTACCAAAAATTGAGTTCTTTTTGTAAAACAAAAGTAGGGATCCAAAATAAAATATAAATTTTGATTTTACAAAAAATTGAGTTCTTTTGCATAAAACAAAATTACGGATCGAAAAGAAAATATACATATCCAAATTACTAAAAATTGAGTTCTTTTTGTAAAGTTAAAGTAGGGATCCTAAATAAAATATAAATTTTGAAATTACAAAAAATTGAGTTATTTTGCACAAAACAAAAGTACCTATCGAGAATAAAATATAAATATCCAAATTACCAATAAATTGAGTTCTTTTTGTAAAACAAAAGTAGGGATCCAAAATAAAATATAAATTTTGAAATTACAAAAAATTGAGTTCTTTTGCATAAAACAAAAGTACGTATCGAGAATAAAATATAAATATCCAAATTAATAAAATTGAGTTGTTTTTGTAAAACAAAAGTAGGGATCCAAAATAAAATATAAATTTTGAAATTACAAAAAATTGAGTTCTTTTGCATAAAACAAAAGTACGTATCGAGAATAAAATATAAATATCCAAATTACCAAAAATTGAGTTCTTTTTGTAAAACAAAAGTAGGGATCCAAAATAAAATATAAATTTTGAAATTACAAAAAATTGAGTTCTTTATCATAAAGCAAAGGTACGGATCGAAAAGAAAATATAAATATCCAAATTACCAAAATTTGAGTTCTTTTTGTAAAACAAAAGTAGGGATCCAAAATAAAATATAAATTTTTAAATTACAAAATATTGAGTTCTTTTGCATAAAACAAAAGTACTGATCGAAAAGAAAATATAAATATTCAAATTACTAAAAATTGAGTTCTTTTTGTAAAGTTCAAGTAGGGATCCAAAAGAAAATATATATTTTGAAATTACAAAAAATTGAGTTATTTTGCATAAAACAAAAGTACGTATCGAGAATAAAATATAAATATCCAAATTACCAAAAATTGAGTTCTTTTTGTAAAACAAAAGTAGGGATCCAAAATAAAATATAAATTTTGAAATTACAAAAAATTGAGTTCTTTAGCATAAAACAACGGTACAGATCGAAAAGAAAATATAAATATCCAAATTACGAAAAATTGAGTTCTTTTTGTAAAACAAAAGTAGGGATCCAAAATAAAATATAAATTTTTAAACTACAAAATATTGAGTTCTTTTGCATAAAACAAAGGTACGGATCGAAAAGAAAATATAAATATCCAAATTACCAAAAAGTGAGGAATTTTATGAGATTGAGAGCAAAATACACTTGAAAAAAAAATTGAGAGCTCATATAATTGTTTTCTTTTACCTAACTCATCTAACCAAATTCTCTTTGTTAGTTGTTGTTTTGTTAATTTTCTTTTTTGTCCAGCCAAGTAAATTCTCCTACAATGTCTTCAAGGTATGAACAAATTTATGCAAAGGTAGAGGAACTTAGAAGGCAAGTAACCCAACTCAACTTGCAAGCATATGATGGAGGAAGAGAAAGAAGAGCTCCTCAAGTTGAAAGTGATGGATCAAATGAATATCATTACCATAAACATAAAGCAAGAAGAGGAGGAAGAGACATGTACGAAGAAAGGCTCAATAAAAGCAATGTGAAATTTCCTAAATTTCTTGGGGATAGTAATCCCAATTTATATTTTGAATGGGAAACAAAAGTTGAGCAAATTTTGAGTATGTATGCTTTTGAAGATTTAATTCAAGTACAACTTTATTACTCTTGAATTTCAACAATATGCTTTAGTGTGGTGGAACCAAATAAAGAAAGAAGTTCTTAGTGGTAGGAGGTTAGCCATTACTTCATGGCATGATCTTCAAATGTGTATGAGAGATAAGTTTGTTCCTTCTTATAGGAAAATGTACTCAAGAAATTCTTCCTACATTGAAAAAGATTGTGAAAAGTATGGAGATAAGGAGCACAAATATAAAGAGAAAGCAAGCTCCAAGATTAAAACTAGATCTATTATATGCTCCACATGTGAAGGATATGGACATACCTATCATCAATGTCCTAATGGGAAACCAATAAGTGAGAAAGATTTGGAGGATTATTACAAAGAATTGAGAAAGAAAGAAAAGAAAGAATTGAGAGAAAAAGAGAAGATGGAAAAAGATAAAAAAGAAAAAGAGGAGAAAGAAAGGAAAGAAAAAGAGGAAAAAGAAAGGCTAGAAAAAATTAGAGAAGAGGAAGAGTCTCTTATAACACCCCCTTCACACATGATTGAGAATGAATCCTTAAAGGGGGATTGTACAACTTTGAACTCTTTTTCTCCTTCATTTCCTGATTCTAATTCTTCTTTAAAAAAATTTACTAACTTGTCTCCTTTTGTTTTGTTGCCTAGTGAAGATTTGCATATTAAAGAACAATGGCAAAAACAATGGGGAGAGGAAGAGAAGATAATAGAAGACAAAAGCACAAACATGGAAGAAAATGACTATAGAAATGTTTCTAATATTTTTGTATATTCTAAGGACTTGAATGGACATTCTACCATGTGTGCTAGACTTTATGGGAAAATTGCATGCTTTTATTGTTGTAAAAATGGTTTGCATAGAAACTTTGTCCTTTATAATTCAAATGAAATTTTTTAAGTGAAAATAACAAAAGTTTAGGAAAATCAAAAGATTTTGAAAAATATTTCATAACATTGAGAATGCATTGGTTTGTATTTGATCCAGGAATACTAAAAGGTAAACAAGTATGTAAATACTATTAGTATTTTTTATTCTTGCAAAATAATACTTGTAATATTTTCTTTGCTAGGTATAGTAAGTAATAGCAATAGTTTCAATGTGAATGACTTATCTTTGTATGATGTAGGTACCCCAAAATTCGAGGACGAATTCTTTTCAAGAGGGGGAGAATGATGTGATCTCAATTCATGAAAAACCTCAACCCATGCAAGGAGGAGTTACCACAAGAAAATAAGAGAAGGAAAATGTTGGAATAAATGGCTGAGTTTAAGAGGGGGGGTGAATTAAACTTTCAAAGATTTTCGAAACCCAATGCCCAATTATGAAAAACCAGTTGCGGAATGAAGTTTTAAACTAGTTTTATAGGTTCTTGAAATGCTCTTTATCAATTGATCATATACCCAATTCAATTTCAAGTTAAACTTCAATTACCGAATGTAAAGAGTTCAAGGGAAGAAGAACAACACAGCAGATTTATACTGGTTCACCTTTCAACAAAGGCTACATCCAGTTTTCTAATCAAACAAATTCAATCAATTCACTAAAAACCAGTTTTTACATGAACACTACATGCAAAACTGAAACCAGAAAGCTGCACCAAGTCTTGAACCCTACAAGACTTCTAAACACCTGTAAAACCCTATTACAAGATCTCTTAATCACCCCGATTAAGATACAAACACGCAGACTAACAAACACACAAAGAATTGGATTGAATTCACCTGAAATTCAATGCGAAACGAAACAGAGCACCAAGCAAGAACGAAAAAGCAGAGCATGCAATTCTTGATTTGATTCGCACTCAAATGAATCTTGATCGTCTTGGAGTGATTCAGTAAAATGTTTTAGAGTGTATTAGGAACGTTCTTGCTCAATGGGTCTTTTAGAAAAGGTTTCGTCAATTAGTTCTTTGAGTTTCAAGATATATATAGAAAACTGTTAAAACTGATTCTCGCAGGAAATAGTCGGTTAAAACGCTGCTTTAGCTGGTTGTTTTCATTAAAAACCAATTTTCCAGTGAGCACCTGCTTTACCGAAACTTGAAAACGATCGGTTGAAATCTCGCTTTAACTAGCTATTCCGAAAACCGAATTTCCGAAACAAAGCTACCAGGATTTTAACTAGTTTAAATTTCGAAAACAATCACTGAAATTTTCAAAATACAAAGCTTTGAAAATGAAGAACAGCTTTAACTAGTTGAAATCAGATTTTTAACCGCTTAAAAATCGCTTAAACCTTTGAAATCATTTTAAAACCTTTTAAAACATTTCAAAACATTTTAAACTCCAAGACTAAGATCAAGATAGATTGAAATGCATCATACCACACAACCTAAGACTCTCTAATCCTAAGACAAAATCTTCATTCTTCAAGCACCAACATCTTCATCATTAAAGGTGGTTGGAGACATCAAATCCACTTGAAACCAAGTCTTCAAGTCCAACAAACTCCCCTATTTGATGATGACAACCACTTGATGCATTCATTGTCTTTGAAGAATGTAGGAGTCCCGCACAAAACAAAAATTCGAAAAATACAGCAGCGAAATACAGCATACAGCGATGAAATACATATACAGATAATACAGCAGACAATATACAGCGAACAACAGATCAGCGAGAGAAAAATAGCAGACAGCAGCAGCAGATTCCAGATTCTCCCCCTTTCACTAGATTCTGATTCTCCCCCTTTCTCTTGTACTTGTGCTTCATGTGCCTTCAAATGCATTCAACAATTTCTCCCCCTTTGGAATCATCAAATAGCACAAGGGAAATAACATAGCATATGCAGGAAATTTAAAACTGTTCAAGATACATGGGAATTTAACCCAATTAACAACACAAACAGCAACACAAACTAACAGAAATTAAAAGGCACAAGAGATACACGGAAAATAACAATAGCATGAGGGACAACATGCTGAAACCAACTACAGCAGATTCAATGACAGCAAAGCAGAACTTCAGCAGCAGATATCAGTCATTATCTTCTTCACTATCATCACCAGGAGTAGCATAAGAACCCATATTAATCTGCGCAAGTTGGGCATGTAAATCTTCAATGCTTTGATCAATGCGCCCAAACCTATTAATGCAGTAGTTGTGATGATATTGTTGATGAGATTGGATGGCATCAAATCTTTGGAACACTGCCTGTTCAAACAATGAAAGTGGAGGTCCACGGTCAACTGGAGGAACATAAGGTACAATATCTCCCATGGAGTATCCTTCCGCACCGACTTCGAATTTCCAGCTTCATCGATTGCGGTCCAAGCACCGAGCAGACGTTCCAGCAGAATTTTGCCCTGCGTTGACAGTATCTTGTGCAACAGTCCAAGTTCCATTGCTTTTGGTAAATCCAAACTTAAAGAGAAAGCTATTGTCCAGCTGGTGGGTTCTCCCTATACTCGATTTTACTGCTCACCTCTAATGTCCACACCAAAATACTCAAAGAATTTGGAGATTATCACAAGATATGGAAGACGGTAATCCGGCGACCTTTTGGACTTCATCATGTGATCTTTGATGATATGAATCCAGCTTAATCCTCACAGATTTCATTAGACAAAAAAGTAGAAGAAGATCACCTTCATTCAATGTAGCATGATTGTCGCCTCTTGGAGTGATCATCCATGTGATGATAAATGTAAGCACCCTTGTCAGTCAATGTAAGTCCACCAACTTGGAATCCACGAACGTAACCTTGAGAATTTCTCAAACACTCTCTGTATGTTTGCACCTTGTTAAAATCTTCCAATGAACCACACAAACCCTCGCTAACCACAATGCCATCGGCTTTGAAGCCCCCAATTCTTTTCCGCATGTAATTGTTGATAACCATTTCGTTCCTTTCACTTTGGAAGTTAAAACAGATCCATCATGTTTGAGATTTGTGTAGAATACTTTCACCAAATCCGGGTATATGAACCCATTTAATTCCGTAAATTGCTGCAGATCCCGATGTTGAATCATAACTATAATATCGGTCGATCCTTCATCTTCCAAACCATCGAGAACTAAGCACTTTGGGTGAGTTTACAGACTCTTCCTACCGATATGAGATTGAAACTTCTCAATCCTCTCTTCATCACCTTCAAACTAAGCTTCTATAGACCCATGTCTATAAGTATGAGTTGCTGGAATTTCTGGTTCCTTACCTTTGGATGACCCAACCTTTTTTATCTCTTCCTTGGGTTGCTTGAGGAGGCCATTGCGTAAAAAGAAATGCACGTAAATAGAGTATATGCAGAGTTTTTGCACGAGTAAAGTGAATGCTAAAGTAACAATGCTACCCACATGTATTTAACATTTCGATTTTCAATTTATTAAGAAATTAGTGCTTTGTTCAATCAAAGAAGGAATCAATTGCATTCGGTTGGAATATATTGGACAGAGATATGCAAGAGAGTACGCTTTGACCAGAGAATTCGTTAGTTCAATGCAACACGTATTTGGAGAGAGAAACCAGTTAAAAAGTAAAGCAAAGGCACTACAAGACAAAACAGCAGTCAAGATTCTTTGAATCAGCTTTATTTATCATGTTTAAATGCTCAATTCTCATTTAATCAACTTAAATGCACCAATTGAATATGAATCAATGCAAGATAACAACAGAATTCGCACAAATTTTAAATTTTGCATGATGACAGCAATTTCGGCCAGCTTGATTTATGAAAAACAGTCGATTAAAACAGAAATCCCGATCATCGGTTTAATGCAGATAACCGATTTTAACCGACTAAATCGACGGATCAACCGGCTAAAACAGAGATGTATATCATCGCACATCCACCGCAGCCCCAAATTATGCAAAACAACCGATTAAAAGCCCGAAACAACTAGCTAAAATCATGAATAACATTGCAGATTTCACTTATAACATACAATATGCAAATCTAACTGTAATTAATCAAGAATTATGCAGATTTAAGCATTCAAACACACAAATACAGCATGATTAACAGCAGTAAATGAATCATATACAGGAATTACATCACATTTGAAACATCAAGAACACCCAACTCATTTCTTAATTGGAAAACCTATCTTTTGGGAGTGGTTTGGTAAATATATCAGCAAGTTGGTTATTAGAGTCAACAAATTCAATTATGCAATCACCTTTTGAACATGATCCCTAATGAAATGGTGCCTTATTTCTATATGTTTCGTTCTAGAGTGCAAAATAGGATTTTTGTTAAGTTGATAGCACTTGTATTGTCACACCTAATAGGAATGTGATCTAGTTTCAAACCATAATCAAAAAGTCGCTGTTTTAACCAAAGAGTTTGAGCACAACAGACTCCCAACTGCAACATACTCGCCTTCAGCAGTAGACAAAGCCACACTAGCTTGCTTTTTGCTATGCCATGATACTAGACTACTTCCTAGTAGATGACAAGTTCCACTAGTGCTTTTTCTATCAAGTTTACATCCAAGCAAAGTCTGCGATCCGAATAGCCCACTAGATTAAAAGAAGCACCTTTAGGATACCACAAACCAACATTAATAGTTCCTTTTAGATATTTCAAAATTCTTTTGGCAATTGCGAAATGTGATTCTTTGGGATTAGATTGAAACCTAGCACACATGCATACACTAAACATTATATCAGGCCTACTAGCAGTTAGATATAATAGTGAACCTATCAAACCTCTATACTTAGTGGAATCAAAAGGTTTACCACTTTCATCCGCATCAAGATAGTCGCTGGTAGCCATGGGTGTGCTTGATTCTTTGCAACTGTCCATCTCATATTTCTTTAATGACTCTTTGCAATATTTTGACTGATTGAGGAATGTTCCATGATCTAATTGCTTGACTTGTAAGCCTAAGAAGAAGTTTAGATCACCCATCATTGACATCTCAAACTCCCCCTGCATAGCTGCAACAAATTCTTCACAAAGCTTCTCATTAGTGGATCCAAATATTATATCATCCACATAAACCTGCACCAGTATAATGCTGTCTAAAGACTTTCTAATGAACAAAGTTTTATCAACTTGGCCCCTTTCATAGTTTTGAGAGATAAGAAAGTTACTCAACCTTTCATACCATTGTCTTGGAGCTTGCTTGAGTCCATAAAGAGCCTTTTAAGCTTATATACATGATTAGGCAATTTGTGATCAACAAATCCAGATGGTTGTGAAACATAGATTTCTTCATTTATATATCCATTCAAAAATGCACTTTTCACATCCATTTGATGCAGTTTGAATCCAATCATGCATGAGAAAGCAAGTAATAACCTAACAGCTTCTAACCTAGCAACAGGAGCATATGTTTCCTCATAATCTATTCCTTCCTCTTGGTTATACCCTTTAGCTACAAGCCTAGCCTTGTTTCTAGTTATTACTCCTTGATCATTCATTTTATTTTTAAACACCCACTTTGTGCCAATTATATTCATGTTAGGTGTGCAAGGGACTAGTTCCCAAACCTCATTCCTTTTAAATTGGTTCAGTTCATCTTGCATTGCCAAAATCCAGTTTTCATCCAATAAAGCATCATCAACACATTTAGGCTCAACTTGGGAAACAAAAGCAGCAGTTAAACATGTATCATGCATAGACCTTCTTGTAGAAACACCTCTTTGAACATCTCCTATCACATTTCCAATGGACAGATTGCGAGGCACCCTCCATTCTTTAGGTAGATCATTTTCTGCAGAATTTAATTCTGGTGCCAGGATTTCAGTCAGTTCTTTTTGATTTTCACCAGCTAAAATACCACCTGCTTTTGTTTTATGCAAAGGAACTCAATTTTTTGTAATTTCGCAAATTATATTTTATTTTGGATCCTTACTTTTGCTTGACAAAAAGAACTCAATTTTTAGTAATTTGGATATTTATATTTTCTTTTCGATCCGTACTTTTGTTTTATGCAAAAGAACTCAATTGTTTGTAATTTAAAAATTTATATTTTATTTTGGATCCCTACTTTTGTTTTACAAAAAGAACTCAATTTTTGGTAATTTGTATATTTATATTTTATTCTCGATACGTAGTTTTGTTTTATGCAAAGGAACTCAATTTTTTGTAATTTGGATATTTAAATTCTCTTTTCGATCCGTACTTTTGTTTTATGCAAAAGAACTCAATTTTTTGTAATTTCAAAATTTATATTTTATTATACTTTTGTTTTACGAAAAGAACTCAATTTTTGATAATTTGGATATTTATATTTTATTCTCAATACGTATTTTTGTTTTATGCAAAAGAACTCAATTTTCTGTAATTTTGCAATTTGTATTTTATTTTGGATCCCTACTTTTGTTTTACGAAATAACGTATTGAGAAAAAATATAAATATCCAAATTACCAAAAATTGATTTCTTTTTGTAAAACAAAAGTACGGATCGAAAAGAGAATATAAATATCCCAATTACTAAAAATTGAGTTCTTTTTGTAAAGCGAAAGTAGGGATTCAAAATAAAATATAAATTTTTAAATTACAAAAAATTGAGTTCTTTTGCATAAAACAAAAGTACGGATCGAAAAGAGAATATAAATATCCAAATTACTAAAAATATAGTTCTTTTTGTCAAGCAAAACTAGGGATCCAAAATAAAATATAAATTGCGAAATTATAAAAAATTGAGTTCTTTTGTAAAGCAAAAGTTGGGATCCAAAATAAAATATAAATTTTGAAATTACAAAAAATTGAGTTCTTATGCATAAAACAAAAGTACGTATCGAGAATAAAATATAAATATCCAAATTACCAAAAATTGAGTTCTTTTTGGAAAACAAAAGTAGGGATCCAAAATAAAATATAAATTTTGGAATTACAAAAAATTGAGTTCTTTTGCATAGAACAAAAGTACGTATCGAGAATAAAATATAAATATCCAAATTACCAAAATTTGAGTTGTTTTTGTAAAACAAAAGTAGGGATCCAAAATAAAATATAAATATCAAAATTACCAAAAATTGAGTTTGTTTGCGTCAAACAAAAGTACGGATCGAAAACAGAATATAAATATCCCAATTACTAAAAATTGAGTTCTTTTTGTAAAGCAAAAGTAGGGATCCAAAATAAAATATAAATTTTTAAATTACAAAAAAAATTGAGTACTTTTGCATAAAACAAAAGTACCTATCGCGAATAAAATATAAATATCCAAATTACCAAAAATTGAATTCTTTTGCGTAAAACAAAAGTACGGATCGAAAACAGAATATAAATATCCCAATTACTGAAAATTGAGTTCTTTTTGTAAAGCAAAAGTAGGGATCCAAAATAAAATAGAAATTTTTAAATTACAAAAAATTCAGTTCTTTTACATAAAACAAAAGTACGGATCGAAAAGAGAATATAAATATCCAAATTACTAAAAATTGAGTTCTTTTTGTAAACCAAAAGTAGGGATCCAAAGTAAAATATAAATTGCGAAATTACAAAAAATTGAGTTCTTTTGCATAAAACAAAAGTACGTATCGAGAATAAAATATAAATATTCAAATTACCAAAAATTGAGTTCTTTTGCGTAAAAAAAAAGTACGGATCGAAAACAAAATATAAATATCCCAATTACTAAAAATTGAGTTCTTTTTGTACAACAAAAGTAGGGATCCAAAATAAAATATAAATTTTGAAGTGAATAAAAATTCAGTTCTTTTGCATAAAACAAAAGTACGGATCGAAAAGAGAATATAAATATCCAAATTACTAAAAATTGATTTCTTTTTGTAAAGCAAAAGTAGGGATCCAAAATAAAATATAAATTGCGAAATTACAAAAAATTGAGTTCTTTTGCATAAAACAAAAGTACGGATCTAAAAGAAAATATAAATATCCAAATTACTAAAAATTGACTTCTTTTTGTAAAGCAAAAGTAGGGATCCAAAATAAAATATAAATTTTGAAATTACAAAAAATTGAGTTCTTTTGCATGAAACAAAAGTACATATCAAGAATAAAATATAAATATCCAAATTACCAAAAATCGAGTTCTTTTTGTAAAACAAAAAGTAGGGATCCAAAATAAAATATAAATTTTTAAATTACAAAAAATTGAGTACTTTTGCATAAAACAAAAGTACGTATCGAGAATAAAATATAAATATCCAAATTACCAAAAATTGAATTCTTTTGCGTAAAACAAAAGTACGGATCGAAAACAGAATATAAATATCCCAATTACTAAAAATTGAGTTCTTTTTGTAAAGCAAAAGTAGGGATCCAAAATAAAATATAAATTTTGAAATTACAAAAAATTGAGTTCTTTTGCATGAAACAAAAGTACATATCGAGAATAAAATATAATAATCCAAATTACCAAAAATCGAGTTCTTTTTGTAAAACAAAAAGTAGGGATCCAAAATAAAATATAAATTTTTAAATTACAAAAAATTGAGTACTTTTGCATAAAACAAAAGTACGTATCGAGAATAAAATATAAATATCCAAATTACCAAAAATTGAATTCTTTTGCGTAAAACAAAAGTACGGATCGAAAACAGAATATAAATATCCCAATTACTAAAAATTGAGTTCTTTTTGTAAAGCAAAAGTAGGGATCCAAAATAAAATATAAATTTTTAAATTACAAAAAATTCAGTTCTTTTACATAAAACAAAAGTACGGATCGAAAAGAGAATATAAATATCCAAATTACTAAAAATTGAGTTCTTTTTGTAAACCAAAAGTAGGGATCCAAAGTAAAATATAAATTGCGAAATTACAAAAAATTGAGTTCTTTTGCATAAAACAAAAGTACGTATCGAGAATAAAATATAAATATTCAAATTACCAAAAATTGAGTTCTTTTGCGTAAAAAAAAAGTACGGATCGAAAACAGAATATAAATATCCCAATTACTAAAAATTGAGTTCTTTTTGTACAGCAAAAGTAGGGATCCAAAATAAAATATAAATTTTGAAGTGAATAAAAATTCAGTTCTTTTGCATAAAACAAAAGTACGGATCGAAAAGAGAATATAAATATCCAAATTACTAAAAATT
This sequence comes from Lablab purpureus, assembly GCA_030347555.1. Classification (NCBI taxonomy): domain Eukaryota; kingdom Viridiplantae; phylum Streptophyta; class Magnoliopsida; order Fabales; family Fabaceae; genus Lablab; species Lablab purpureus. Next base: position 49,972 of record CM059254.1, read on the forward strand.
GATTTCTTTTTGTAAAGCAAAAGTAGGGATCCAAAATAAAATATAAATTGCGAAATTACAAAAAATTGAGTTCTTTTGCATAAAACAAAAGTACGGATCTAAAAGAAAATATAAATATCCAAATTACTAAAAATTGACTTCTTTTTGTAAAGCAAAAGTAGGGATCCAAAATAAAATATAAATTTTGAAATTACAAAAAATTGAGTTCTTTTGCATGAAACAAAAGTACATATCGAGAATAAAATATAAATATCCAAATTACCAAAATCGAGTTCTTTTGTAAAACAAAAAGTAGGGATCCAAAATAAAATATAAATTTTTAAATTACAAAAAATTGAGTACTTTTGCATAAAACAAAAGTACGTATCGAGAATAAAATATAAATATCCAAATTACCAAAAATTGAATTCTTTTGCGTAAAACAAAAGTACGGATCGAAAACAGAATATAAATATCCCAATTACTAAAAATTGAGTTCTTTTTGTAAAGCAAAAGTAGGGATCCAAAATAAAATATAAATTTTTAAATTACAAAAAATTCAGTTCTTTTACATAAAACAAAAGTACGGATCGAAAAGAGAATATAAATATCCAAATTACTAAAAATTGAGTTCTTTTTGTAAACCAAAAGTAGGGATCCAAAGTAAAATATAAATTGCGAAATTACAAAAAATTGAGTTCTTTTGCATAAAACAAAAGTACGTATCGAGAATAAAATATAAATATCCAAATTACCAAAAATTGAGTTCTTTCTATAAAACAAAAGTAGGGATCCAAAATAAAATATAAATTGAAAAATTACAAAAAATTGAGTTCTTTTGCATAAAACAATAGTACGGATCGAAAAGAGAATATAAATTTTGGAATTACAAAAAATTGAGTTCTTTTGCATTAGACAAAATAATTATCGAGAATAAGATATAAATATCCAAATTACCAAAAATTTATTTGTTTTTGTAAAACAAAAGTACGGATCGAAAAGAGAATATAAATATCCCAATTACTAAAAATTGAGTTCTTTTTGTAAAGCAAAAGTAGGGATCCAAAATAAAATATAAATTGCGAAATTACAAAAAATTGAGTTCTTTTGCATAAAAAAAAGTACGTATCGATTATAAAATATAAATATCCAAATTACCAAAAATTGAGTTCTTTTTGTAAAACAAAAGTAGGGATCCAAAATAAAATATAAATTGCGAAATTACAAAAAATTGAGTTCTTTTGCATAAAACAAAAGTACGGATCGAAAAGAAAATATAAATATCCAAATTACTAAAAATTGAGTTCTTTTTGTAAAGCAAAAGTTGGGATCCAAAATAAAATATAAATTGCGAAACTAGAAAAAATTGAGTTCTTTTGCATAAAACAAAAGTACGTATCGAGAATAAAATATAAACATCCAAATTACCAAAAATTGAGTTCTTTTTGTAAAACAAAAGTAGGGATCCAAAATAAAATATAAATTTTGAAATTACAAAAAATTGAGTTCTTTTGCCTAAAACAAAAGTACGGATCGAAAAGAGAATATAAATATCCTGTTGGCATTTTTCAAGTCCATAGTTTTATGGAGACCTACAGTTTTGATGATGAAGTTTTTAGGAAGTTTCAATCAACTTTAAAGACTTGTGCCATCTCACAAAGGAAGGTTGCTTGATAAGAAAGGAAAGGCATAAAGAGCATTCAAAGCTTTCAAGAGAGAAGATTGATGAAGATTTTCTCAAGAGCTGAAGGATCAAAGGTAGAAGGTTCTGTTTTGGGTGTTGGATAAAAAGAGTAAGTCATAAATCCCATTCAAGACCTTCCCAAACAAGAGAGCAAGGTTTTTTCTCGCAAAAACGTTTTTTCTACACTTTTAATCGATTACCATACGTAGATAATCGATTATTTAACTTAAAATTTGAATAAAAAATGTTTAACGAGCAAAATAATCGATTAAGTGTCTTTGATAATCGATTATATTGATTCTGGGTTAATATAATCGATTATGGCCTTAATCTAATCGATTAAATCAGACGATATTTGTTTTCCAGTTTTTAAACATGATATAATCGATTAAGCTTTTAATATAATCGATTAAATGAGTCGTTTTTGTGAAATTAATTCTAAATCAACCTAAGAATGGAAACTTTGGAGCATTTTCGAATTATAAAATGAAAGAGAATGTCTTAGGTTTAACACATCCGAACAAACACAAAATATTCAAAGTGTTTCGTGCCTTAGCTTTTTCAAAGCCGCTTCCTCGCTTCTCTTCGGCTTGATCAAGTCTTTGGAAGTGGTGATCGTTGTGCTTAAGCTTTCTATCCAGCACATTTCAGGTGTATTCTTTTACTGTTTTTTGTAAAGGGAAGATTCATCCCTTGGATCTATTCTAAGGGAGGTGTTTCATCTCTTGTGTGTCAAGAGAGGTGGGTTTCATCCTCGGTGTGTCCGGGAGGTGTTTCATCCTTAGTGTGTCTGAGGAGGTGTTTCTGTTTATCTTTATTTGTTATTGCATGAATTGGTGTTTGTAATTTCAATTAAAGATAGTGGGGAAAATCATCACGGATTTGTGGTGGTTGGGAACTGGATGTAGGATTGGCTTAATCCGAACCAGTATAAATCTCTGTGTTCTTTCTCTTTCTCTTTATCTCTTAATTGTGGATCATTATTACAATTGCTAATCCCAACAGCGTTAATCAAAGGATTAAGAAAAATTCATATCCAAGTTTTTGAAAGTTTTTCAAAACCTGAAAATTTATTTAAAAGAGAAAATTTCTTTAAAAACCCAATTCACCCCCCCCTCTTGGTTTTTACACTGCCGTCTTTATTTCACATATCCCAAATATTAAAAGTTGAGTTCTTTTTGTAAACCAAAAGTAGGGATCCAAAATAAAATATAAATTTTTAAATTACAAAAAATTGAGCTCTTTTGCATAAAACAAAAGTACGTATCGAGAATAAAATATAAATATCCAAATTCCCAAAAATTGAGTTCTTTTTGTAAAACAAAAGTAGGGATCCAAAATAAAATATAAATTTTGAAATTACAAAAGATTAAGTTGTTTTGCATAAAACAAAAGAACAGATCGAAAAGAAAATACAAATATCCAAATTACTAAACATTGAGTTCTTTTGGTAAAGCAAAAGTATGGATCCAAAATAAAATATAAATTGCGAAATTACAAAAAATTTAGTTCTTTTGCATAAAACAAAAGTACGGATCGAAAAGAGAATATAAATATCCAAATTACTAAAAATTGAATTCTTTTTGTAAAGCAAAAGTAGGGATCCAAAATAAAATATAAATTGCGAAATTACAAAAAATTGAGTTCTTTTGCATAAAACAAAAGTACGTATCAAGAATAAAATATAAATATCCAAATTACTAAAAATTGAATTCTTTTTGTAAAACAAAACTAGGGATTTAAAATAAAATATAAAATTTTTAAGTTACAAAAAATTGAGTTCTTTTTGTAAAACAAAAGTAGGATCCAAATAAAATATAAATTTTTAAATTACACTAAATTGAGTTCTTTTGCATAAAACAAAAGTACGTATCAAGAATAAAATATAAATATCCAAATTACCAAAAATTGAGTTCTTTTTGTAAAACAAAAGTAGGGATCCGAAATAAAATATAAATTTTGAAATTACAAAAAATTGAGTTCTTTCGGATAAAACACAAGTACGTATCGAAAATAAAATATACATATCCAAATTACCAAAATTTGAGTTCTTTTTGTAAAACAAAAGTAGGGATCCAAAATAAATTATAAATCCTGAAATTACAAAAAATTGAGTTCTTATGCATAAAACAAAAGTACGGATGGAAAACAGAATATAAATATCCAAATTACTAAAAATTGAGTTCTCTTTGCAAAACAAAGGTAGGGATCAAAAATAAAATATAAATTGCGAAATTACAAAAAATTGAGTTCTTTTGCATAAAACATAAGTACGTATCGAGCATAAAATATTAATATCCAAATTACTAAAAATTGAGTTCTTTTTGTAAAACAAAAGTAGGGATTTAAAATAAAATATAAAATTTTTAAGTGAGAAAAACTTGAGTTCTTTTTGTAAAACAAAAGTAGGGATCCAAAATAAAATATAAATTTTTAAATTATCAAAAATTGAGTTCTTTTGCATAAAACAAAAGTACGTATCGAGAATAAAATATAAATATCCAAATTACCAAAAATTGAGTTCTATTTTTAAAACAAAAGTAGGGATCCAAAATAAAATATAAATTTTGAAATTACAAAACATTGAGTTCTTTTGGATAAAACAAAAGTACCTATGGAGAATAAAATATACATATCCAAATTACCAAAATTTGAGTTCTTTATGTAAAACAAAAGTAGGGATCCAAAATAAATTATAAATCCTGAAATTACAAAAAATTTAGTTCTTTTGCATAAAACAAAAGTACGGATGGAAAAGAGAATATAAATATCCAAATTACTAAAAATTGAGTTCTCTTTGCAAAACAAAGGTAGGGATCCAAAATAAAATATAAATTGCGAAATTACAAAAAATTGAGTTCTTTTGCATAAAACAAAAGTACGTATCGAGAATAAAATATAAATATCCAAATTACCAAAAATTGAGTTCTTTTTGTAAACCAAAAGTAGGGATCCCAAATAAAATATAACTTGCGAAATTAGAAAAAATTTAGTTCTTTTGCATAAAACAAAAGTACGTATCGAGAATAAAATATAAACATCCAAATTACCAAAAATTGAGTTCTTTTTGTAAAACAAAAGTAGGGATCCAAAATAAAATATAAATTTTGAAATTACAAAAAATTGAGTTCTTTTGCATAAAATAAAAGTACGTATCGAGAATAAAATAAAAATATCCAAATTACCAAAAATGGAGTTCTTTTTGTAAAACAAAAGTAGGGATCCAAAATAAAATATAAATTTTGAAACTACAAAAAATTGAGTTCCTTCGCATAAAACAAAAGTAGAGATCGAAAAGAAAATATAAATATCCAAATTACTAAAAATTGAGTTCCTTTTGTAAAGCAAATGTAGGGATCGAAAAGAAAATATAAATTGCAAATTGCAAAAAAATGAGTTCCTTTGCATAAAACAAAAGTACGTATCGAGAATAAAATATAAATATCCAAATTACCAAAAATTGAGTTCTTTTTGTAAAACAAAAGTAGGGATCAAAAATAAAATATAAATTTTGAAATTACAAAAAATTGATATCTTTCGCATAAAACAAAAGTACGGATCGAAAAGAAAATATAAATATCCAAATTACTAAAAATTGAGTTCTTTTTGTAAAGCAAAAGGAGGGATCGAAAAGAAAATATAAATTGCAAATTACAAAAAAATGAGTTCCTTTGCATAAAACAAAAGTACGTATCGAGAATAAAATATAAATATCCAAATTACCAAAAATTGAGTTCTTTTTGTAAAACAAAAGTAGGGATCCAAAATAAAATATAAATTTTGAAATGACAAAAAATTGAGTTCTTTTAGATAAAACAAAAGTACGTATCGAAAATAAAATATACATATCCAAATTACCAAAATTTGAGTTCTTTTTGTAAAACAAAAGTAGGGATCCAAAATAAATTATAAATCCTGAAATTACAAAAAATTGAGTTCTTATGCATAAAACAAAAGTACGGATGGAAAACAGAATATAAATATCCAAATTACTAAAAATTGAGTTCTCATTCCAAAACAAAGGTAGGGATCCAAAATAAAATATAAATTGCGAAATTACAAAAAATTGAGTTCTTTTGCATAAAACAGAAGTACGTATCGAGAATAAAATATAAATATCCAAATTACCAAAAATTGAGTTCTTTTTGTAAGACAAAAGTAGGGATCCAAAATAAAATATAAATTTTGAAATAACAAAAAATTGAGTTCTTTTGCATAAAATAAAAGTACGTATCGAGAATAAAATATAAATATCCGAACTACCAAAAATGGAGTTCTTTTTGTAAAACAAAAGTAGGGATCGAAAATAAAATATAAATTTTGAAATTACAAAAAATTGAGTTCCTTCGCATAAAAGAAAAGTGCGGATCGAAAAGAAAATATAAATATCCAAATTACTAAAAATTGAGTTCTTTTTGTAAAGCAAAAGTAGGGATCGAAAAGAAAATATAAATTGGAAATTACAAAAAAATGAGTTCCTTTGCATAAAACAAAAGTACGTATCGAGAATAAAATATAAATATCCAAATTACCAAAAATTGAGTTCTTTTTGTAAAACAAAAGTAGGGATCCAAAATAAAATATAAATTTTGAAATTAGAAAAAATTGAGTTCTTTTGCATAAAATAAAAGTACGTATCGAGAATAAAATATAAATATCCAAACTACCAAAAATGGAGTTCTTTTTGTAAAACAAAAGTAGGGATCGAAAATAAAATATAAATTTTGAAATTACAAAAAATTGAGTTCCTTCGCATAAAACAAAAGTACGGATCGAAAAGAAAATATAAATATCCAAATTACTAAAAATTGATTTCTTTTTGTAAAGCAAAAGTAGGGATCGAAAAGAAAATATAAATTGCAAATTACAAAAAAATGAGTTCCTTTGCATAAAACAAAAGTACGTATCGAGAATAAAATATAAATAGCCAAATTACCAAAAATTGAGTTCTTTTTGTAAAACAAAAGTAGGGATCCAAAATAAAATATAAATTTTGAAATTACAAAAAATTGAGTTCTTTTGCATAAAGCAAAAGTATGTATCGAGAATAAAATAAACATCCAAATTACCAATAATTGAGTTCTTTTTGTAAAACAAAATTAGGGATCCAAAATAAAATATAAATTTTGAAATTACAAAAAATTGAGTTCTTTTGCATAAAATAAAAGTTCGTATCGAGAAAAAAATATAAATATCCAAATTTCCAAAAATGGAGTTCTTTTTGTAAAACGAAAGTAGGGATCCAAAATAAAATATAAATTTTGAAATTACAAAAAATTGAGTTCCTTCGCATAAAACAAAAGTACGGATCGAAAAGAAAATATAAATATCCAAAATACTAAAAATTGAGTTTTTTTGTAAACCAAAAGTAGGGATCGAAAAGAAAATATAAATTCGAAATTACAAAAAAATGAGTTCCTTTGCATAAAACAAAAGTATGTATCGAGAATAAAATATAAATATTCAAATTACCAAAAATTGAGTTCTTCTTGTAAAGCAAAATACGGATAGAAAATAAAATATAAATTTTGAAATTACAAAAAATTGAGTTCTTTTGCATAAAACAAAAGTACGTATCGAGAATAAAATATAAATATCCAAATTACAAAAAATTGAGTTCTTTTCGTAAAACAAAAGTAGGGATCCAAAATAAAATATATATTTTGAAATTACAAAAAATTGAGTTCTTTTGCATAAAACAGAAGTACGGATCGAAAAGAGAATTTAAATATCCAAATTACTAAAAATTGAGTTCTTTTTGTAAAGCAAAAGTAGGGATCCAAAGTAAAATATAAATTGCGAAATTTCAAAAAATTGAGTTCTTTTGCATAAAACAAAAGTACGTATCGAGAATAAAATATAAACATCCAAATTACCAAAAATTGAATTCTTTTCGTAAAACAAAAGTATGGATCCAAAATAAAATATAAGTTTTGAAATTACAAAAAATTGAGTTCTTTTGCATAAAACAAAAGTACGGATCGAAAGGAGAATATAAATATCCAAATTACCAAAAATTGAGTTCTTTTCGTAAAACAAAAGTAGGGATCCAAACTAAAATATATATTTTGAAATTACAAAAAATTGAGTTCTTTTGCATAAAACCAAAGTACGTATCGAGAATAAAATATAAATATCCAAATTACCAAAAATTGAGTTCATTTCGTAAAACAAAAATAGGGATCCAAAATAAAATATAACTTTTGAAATTACAAAAAATTGAGTTCTTTTGCATAAAACAAAAGTACTTATCGAGAATAAAATATAAATATCCAAACTACCAAAAATGGAGTTCTTTTTGTAAAACAAAAGTAGGGATCGAAAATAAAATATAAATTTTGAAATTACAAAAAATTGAGTTCCTTCGCATAAAACAAAAGTACGGATCGAAAAGAAAATATAAATATCCAAATTACTAAAAATTGAGTTCTTTTTGTAAAGCAAAAGTAGGGATCGAAAAGAAAATATAAATTGGAAATTACAAAAAAATGAGTTCCTTTGCATAAAACAAAAGTACGTATCGAGAATAAAATATAACTATCCAAATTACCAAAAATTGAGTTCTTCTTGTAAAACAAAAGTAGGGATCCAAAATAAAATATAAATTTTGAAATTACAAAAAATTGAGTTCTTTCGCATAAAACAAAAGTAAGGATCAAAAAGAAAATATAAATATCCAAATTACTAAAAATTCAGTTCCTTTTATAAAGCAAAAGCAGGGATCGAAAAGAAAACATAAATTGCAAATTACAAAAAAATGAGTTCCTTTGCATAAAACAAAAGTACGTATCGAGAATAAAATATAAATATCCAAATTACCAAAAATTGAGTTCTTTTTGTAAAACAAAAGTAGGGATCCAAAATAAAATATAAATTTCGAAATTACTAAAAATTGAGTTCTTTTGCATAAAACAAAAGTATGTATCGAGAATAAAATAAACATCCAAATTACCAATAATTGAGTTCTTTTTGTAAAACAAAAGTAGGGATCCAAAATAAAATATAAATTTTGAAATTACAAAAAATTGAGTTCTTTTGCATAAAATAAAAGTACGTATCGAGAAAAAAATATAAATATCCAAATTACCAAAAATGGAGTTCTTTTTGTACAACGAAAGTAGGGATCCAAAATAAAATATAAATTTTGAAATTACAAAAAATTGAGTTCCTTCGCATAAAACAAAAGTACGGATCGAAAAGAAAATATAAATATCCAAATTACTAAAAATTGAGTTGTTTTTGTAAAGCAAAAGTAGGGATCGAAAAGAAAATATAAATTCGAAATTACAAAAAAATGAGTTCCTTTGCATAAAACAAAAGTATGTATCGAGAATAAAATATAAATATCCAAATTACCAAAAATTGAGTTCTTCTAGTAAAGCAAAAGTACGGATCCAAAATAAAATATAAATTTTGAAATTACAAAAAATTGAGTTCTTTTGCATAAAACAAAAGTACGTATCGAGAATAAAATACAAATATCCAAATTAAAAAAAATTGAGTTCTTTTCGTAAAACAAAAGTAGGGATCCAAAATAAAATATATATTTTGAAATTACAAAAAATTGAGTTCTTTTGCATAAAACAAAAGTACAGATCGAAAAGAGAATTTAAATATCCAAATTACAAAAAATTGAGTTCTTTTTGTAAAGCAAAAGTAGGGATCCAAAATAAAATATAAATTGCGAAATTTCAAAAAATTGAGTTCTTTTGCATAAAACAAAAGTACGTATCGAGAATAAAATATAAATATCCAAATTACTAAAATTTGAGTTCCTTTTATAAAGCAAAAGCAGGGATCGAAAAGAAAATATAAATTGCAAATTACAAAAAAATGAGTTCCTTTGCATAAAACAAAAGTACGTATCGAGAATAAAATATAAATATCCAAATTACCAAAAATTGAGTTCTTTTTGTAAAACAAAAGTAGGGATCCAAAATAAAGTATAAATTTTGAAATTTCAAAAATTGAGTTCTTTTGCATACAACAAAAGTACGGATTGAAAAGAGAATTTAAATATCCAAATTACTAAAAATTGAGTTCTTTTTGTAAATCAAAAGTAGGGATCCAAAATAAAATATAAATTTTGAAATTACAAAAAATTGAGTTCTTTCGCATAAAACAAAACTACGGATCGAAAAGAAAATATAAATATCCAAATTACTAAGAATTGAGTTCTTTTTGTAAAGCAAAAGTAGGGATCGAAAAGAAAATATAAATTGCAAATTACAAAAAATTGAGTTCCTTTGCATAAAACAAAAGTACGTATCGAGAATAAAATATAAATATCCAAATTACCAAAAATTGAGTTCTTTTTGTAAAACAAAAGTAGGGATAAAAAATAAAATATAAAATTTTGCAATTAGAAAAAATTGAGTTCTTCTGCATAAATCAAAAGTACGTATCGAGAATAAAATATAAATATCCAAATTACTAAAATTTGAGTTCCTTTTATAAAGCAAAAGCAGGGATCGAAAAGAAAATATAAATTGCAAATTACAAAAAAATGAGTTCCTTTGCATAAAACAAAAGTACGTATCGAGAATAAAATATAAATATCCAAATTACCAAAAATTGAGTTCTTTTTGTAAAACAAAAGTAGGGATAAAAAATAAAATATAAAATTTTGGAACTAGAAAAAATTGAGTTCTTCTGCATAAATCAAAAGTACGTATCGAGAATAAAATATAAATATCCAAATTAGCAAAATTTGAGTTGTTTTTGTAAAACAAAAAGTAGGGATCCAAAATAAAATATAAATTTTTAAAATTACAAAAAATTGTGTTCTTATGCATAAAACAAAAGTGCGGAACGAAAACAAATATAAATATCCTAATTGCTAAAAATTGAGTTCTTTTTTTAAAGCAAAAGTAGGGATCCAAAATAAAATATAAATTGCGAAATTACAAAAAATTGAGTTCTTTTGTATAAAACAAAAGTACGTATCGAGAATAAAATATAAATATCCAAATTACCAAAAATTGAGTTCTTTTTGTAAAACAAAAGTAGGGATCCAAAATAAAATATAAATTTCGAAATTACTAAAAATTGAGTTCTTTTGCATAAAACAAAAGTATGTATCGAGAATAAAATAAACATCCAAATTACCAATAATTGAGTTCTTTTTGTAAAACAAAAGTAGGGATCCAAAATAAAATATAAATTTTGAAATTACAAAAAATTGAGTTCTTTTGCATAAAATAAAAGTACGTATCGAGAAAAAAATATAAATATCCAAATTACCAAAAATGGAGTTCTTTTTGTAAAACGAAAGTAGGGATCCAAAATAAAATATAAATTTTGAAATTACAAAAAATTGAGTTCCTTCGCATAAAACAAAAGTACGGATCGAAAAGAAAATATAAATATCCAAATTACTAAAAATTGAGTTGTTTTTGTAAAGCAAAAGTAGGGATCGAAAAGAAAATATAAATTCGAAATTACAAAAAAATGAGTTCCTTTGCATAAAACAAAAGTATGTATCGAGAATAAAATATAAATATCCAAATTACCAAAAATTGAGTTCTTCTAGTAAAGCAAAAGTACGGATCCAAAATAAAATATAAATTTTGAAATTACAAAAAATTGAGTTCTTTTGCATAAAACAAAAGTACGTATCGAGAATAAAATACAAATATCCAAATTAAAAAAAATTGAGTTCTTTTCGTAAAACAAAAGTAGGGATCCAAAATAAAATATATATTTTGAAATTACAAAAAATTGAGTTCTTTTGCATAAAACAAAAGTACAGATCGAAAAGAGAATTTAAATATCCAAATTACAAAAAATTGAGTTCTTTTTGTAAAGCAAAAGTAGGGATCCAAAATAAAATATAAATTGCGAAATTTCAAAAAATTGAGTTCTTTTGCATAAAACAAAAGTACGTATCGAGAATAAAATATAAATATCCAAATTACTAAAATTTGAGTTCCTTTTATAAAGCAAAAGCAGGGATCGAAAAGAAAATATAAATTGCAAATTACAAAAAAATGAGTTCCTTTGCATAAAACAAAAGTACGTATCGAGAATAAAATATAAATATCCAAATTACCAAAAATTGAGTTCTTTTTGTAAAACAAAAGTAGGGATCCAAAATAAAGTATAAATTTTGAAATTTCAAAAATTGAGTTCTTTTGCATACAACAAAAGTACGGATTGAAAAGAGAATTTAAATATCCAAATTACTAAAAATTGAGTTCTTTTTGTAAATCAAAAGTAGGGATCCAAAATAAAATATAAATTTTGAAATTACAAAAAATTGAGTTCTTTCGCATAAAACAAAACTACGGATCGAAAAGAAAATATAAATATCCAAATTACTAAGAATTGAGTTCTTTTTGTAAAGCAAAAGTAGGGATCGAAAAGAAAATATAAATTGCAAATTACAAAAAATTGAGTTCCTTTGCATAAAACAAAAGTACGTATCGAGAATAAAATATAAATATCCAAATTACCAAAAATTGAGTTCTTTTTGTAAAACAAAAGTAGGGATAAAAAATAAAATATAAAATTTTGGAATTAGAAAAAATTGAGTTCTTCTGCATAAATCAAAAGTACGTATCGAGAATAAAATATAAATATCCAAATTAGCAAAATTTGAGTTGTTTTTGTAAAACAAAAAAGTAGGGATCCAAAATAAAATATAAATTTTTAAAATTACAAAAAATTGTGTTCTTATGCATAAAACAAAAGTGCGGAACGAAAACAAATATAAATATCCTAATTGCTAAAAATTGAGTTCTTTTTTTAAAGCAAAAGTAGGGATCCAAAATAAAATATAAATTGCGAAATTACAAAAAATTGAGTTCTTTTGTATAAAACAAAACTACATATCGAGAATAAAATATAAACATCCAAATTACCAAAAATTGAGTTCTTTTTGTAAAACAAAAGTAGGGATCCAAAATAAAATATAAATTTTGAAATTACAAAAAATTGAGTTCTTTCGCATAAAACTAAACTACGGATCGAAAAGAAAATATAAATATCCAAATTAGTAAAAATTGAGTTCTTTTTGTAAAAAAAAAGTAGGGATCCAAAATAGAATATAAATTTTGAAATTACAAAATATTGAGTTCTTTCGCATCAAGCAAAAGTACGGATCGAAAAGAAAATATAAATATCCAAATTACTAAGAATTGAGTTCTCTTTGCAAAACAAAGGTAGGGATCCAAAATAAAATATAAATTTTGAAATTACAAAAAATTTAGTTCTTTTGCATAAAAGAAAAGTACGGATCGGAAAGCGAATATAAATATCCAAATTACTAAAAATTGAGTTCTTTTTGTAAAGCAAAAGTAGGGATCCAAAATAAAATATAAATTTTGAAATTACAAAAAATTGAGTTCTTTTACATAAAACAAAAGTACGTATCGAGAATAAAATATAAATATCCAAATTACCAAAAATTGACTTCTTTTTGTAAAACAAAAGTAGGGATCAAAAATAAAATATAAAATTTTGGAATTACAAAAAATTGAGTTCTTCTGCATAAATCAAAAGTACGTATCGAGAATAAAATATAAATATCCAAATTAGCAAAATTTGAGTTGTTTTTGTAAAACAAAAAAGTAGGGATTTTTTACAAAGATTTAGAAATTCTTCAAGCAATTCATCATAATCATTTGGAAGATCAGAATCACTTACCTCACTGCACGTGGATTCCACATCATCATCTGCCATGAGACAAATGTTTGCTTCTTCTTCTGATTCACTTGAACCTTCAGAAGAACTCACTTCATTGTCGTCCCAAGCAATATATGCTCTTTTCTTCTTTTTGAAGAACTTCTTACTTTTCTTTTCCCTTTCTTCAGGTTTCTTGGAATTCGGACAATCTGCTCTCATGTGCCCCTTTTTGCCACAACCATAACATTTATAATTATCGTTAGAATTTGAATTTTCAAATTTCTTACCTTTCTTATGGTTGCCTTTCTTCTTGATGAACTTTTTGTATTTCTTTACAAATTTATCAAGATCATCGTCTTCTGAATCATTAGTATCACTACTCTCCTCTTTGTCGGATTCCGCTTTAAGAGCAATGCCTTTTCTCTTGACGTCTTCTTCTTCTCCTTTAAAACGCCCAAGCTCCATTTCATGTTCTCTAAGCTTCCGAAGAGAGTTGTCATGTTTATGTTTGACAGATTCTTTGATTCCGTGATGGCCGTCACTTTAGGTTGCCAAGTCCTCGTCCAAAGATTTCAAAATTTTGACATTTAATTCTTCGAGATCGAATTTCTTACCCAATGCCTTGAGATGATTTACGATGTGAGTAAATCTCTTTTGTACGTCGCATATGGTTTCTCCTTTGCTCATACTGAACATTTCATATTCCCGAATCAAGGTGTTCTTCCTTGATCGTTTCACTTCTTCCGTTCCTTCATGTGTGACTTCTAGAGTGTCCCACATCTCCTTTGCAGCTTGTGCAATCCGATAACCTCGTAAAACTCATCAATGGTTAAGGCAGATGCTATCATGTTACATGCTCTTATGTCGCATTGATTTTGGTTGTATTCATCCTTGCTCCAATTTGCTTTCTTCTTAGGTACCTGCGCTTCTTCAACAACAACCATAGGAATAAATGGACCATTTACAACAAGCATCCCAAACGCCTTGATCATTAGACCTTAGAAAATTTCCATCCTCTTTTTCCAAAAAGGATAGTTTTCACCTGTAAAAGTGGTGGTCTATGAATAGATGCACCTTCAAGCAAAAGTTTGATTTTTGTTCGCCATAAGGATCTTGTTTTTGAATAACTTTCAAAAACCAGCTCGATACCAATTGTTAAATAAAGACGACAAGTGTAAAAACCAAGAGGGGGTGAATTGGGTTTTAAAGAAATTTTCTCTTTTAAATAAATTTTCAGTGTTTTGAAAACTTTCAAAAACTTGGATGTGAATTTTTCAATCCTTTGATTAACGCTGTTGGGATTAGCAATTGTAATAATGATCCACAATTAAGAGATAAAGAGAAAGAGAAAGAACACAGAGATTTATACTCGGTTCGGATTAAGCCAATCCTACATCCAGCTCCCAACCACCACAAATCCGTGATGATTTTCCCCACTATCTTTAAATGAAATTACAAACACCAATTCATGCAATAACAAATAAAGATAAACTGAAACACCTCCTCGTACACACTAAGGATGAAACACCTCCTCGACACACCGAGGATGAAACCCACCTCTCTTGACACACAAGAGATGAAACACCTCCCTTAGAACAGATCCAAGGGATGAATTTTCCCTTTACGTAAAAACAAGAAAAGAATACACCTGAAATGTGCTGGATAGAAAGCTTAAGCACAATGATCACCACTTCCAAAGACTTTATCAAACTGATGAGAGCAGGAAAGCGGCTTTGAAAAAGCTAAGGCGCAGAAACACTTTGAATGTTTTGTGTTTGTTCAGATGTGTTAAACCTAAGACATTCTCTTTCATTTTATAATTCGAAAATGCTCCAAAGTTTCCATTCTTAGGTTGATTTAGAATGATTTCGCAAAAACGACTCATTTAATCGATTATATTAAAAGCTTAATCGATTATATCATGTTTAAAAACTGGAAAACAAATATTGTCTGATTTAATCGATTAGATTAAGGCCATAATCGATTATATTAACCCAGAATCAATATAATCGATTATCAAAGACACTTAATCGATTATTTTGCTCGTTAAACATTTTTTATTCAAATATTAAGTTAAATAATCGATTATCTACGTATGGTAATCGATTAAAAGCGTAGAAAAACGTTTTTGCGAGAAAACACCTTGCTCTCTTGTTTGGGAAGGTCTTGAATGGGATTTATGACTTACTCTTTTTATCCAACACCCAAAACAGAACCTTCTACCTTTGATCCTTCAGCTCTTGAGAAAATCTTCATCAATCTTCTCTCTTGAAAGCTTTGAATGCTCTTTATGCCTTTCCTTTCTTATCAAGCAACCTTCCTTTGTGAGATGGCACAAGTCTTTAATGTTGATTGAAACTTCCTAAAAACTTCATCATCAAAACTGTAGGTGTCCATAAAACTCTGGACTTGAAATATGCCAACAAAAAGTAGGGATCCAAACTAAAATATGTATTTTGAAATTACAAAAAATTGAGTTCTTTTGCATAAAACCAAAGTACGTATCGAGAATAAAATATAAATATCAAATTACCAAAAATTGAGTTCATTTCGTAAAACAAAAATAGGGATCCAAAATAAAATATAACTTTTGAAATTACAAAAAATTGAGTTCTTTTGCATAAAACAAAAGTACCTATCGAGAATAAAATATAAATATCCAAATTACCAAAAATTGAGTTCTTTTTGTAAAACAAAAGTAGGGATCCAAAATAAAATATAAATTTTGAAATTTCAAAAATTGATTTCTTTTGCATAAAACAAAAGTAGGGATTGAAAAGAGAATTTAAATATCCAAATTACTAAAAATTGAGTTCTTTTTGTAAATCAAAAGTAGGGATCCAAAATAAAATATAAATATCGAAATTACAAAAAATTGAGTTCTTTTGCATAAAACAAAAGTACGAATCGAAAAGAAAATATAAATATCCAAATTATTAAAAATTGAGTTCTTTTTGTAAAGAAAAAGTTGGGATCCAAAATAAAATATAAATTTTGAAATTACAAAAAATTGAGTTCTTTTGCGTAAAACAAAAGTACGGATCAAAGAGAGAATATAAATATCAAAATTACTAAAAATCGAGTTATTTTTGTAAAACAAAAGTAGGGATCCAAAATATAAATGTAAATTTTGAAATTACAAAAAATTGAGTTCTTTTGCATAAAACAAAAGTACGGATCGAAAAGAAAATATAAATATCAAAATTACCAAAAATTGAGTTCTTTTTGTAAAACAAAAGTAGGGATCCAAAATAAAATATAAATTTTGAAAGTACAAAAAATTGAGTTCTTTTGCGTAAAACAAAAGTACGGATCGAAAAGAGAATAAAAATATCCAAATTACTAAAAATTGAGCTCCTTTTGTAATGCAAAAGTAGGGATCCAAAATAAAATATAAATTTTGAAATTACAAAAAATTGAGTTCTTTCGCCTAAAACTAAAGTACGGATCGAATAGAACATATAAATATCCAAATTACTGAAAATTGAGTTCTTTTTGTAAAGCAAAAGTAGGGATCGAAAAGAAAATATAAATTACGAATTACAAAAAATTGAGTTCCTTTGCATAAAACAAAAGTACGTATCGAGAATAAAATATAAATATCCAAATTACCAAAAATTGAATTCTTTTTATAAAACAAAAGTAGGGATCCAAAATAAAATATAAATTGCAAATTACAAAAAATTGAGTTCTTTCGCATAAAACAAAAGTACGGATCGAAAAGAAAATATAAATATCCAAATTACTAAGAATTGAGTTCTTTTTGTAAAGCAAAAGTAGGGATCGAAAAGAAAATATAAATTGCAAATTACAAAAAATTGAGTTCCTTTGCATAAAACAAAAGTACGTATCGAGAATAAAATATAAATATCCAAATTACCAAAAATTGAGTTCTTTTTTAAAAGAAAAGTAGGGATCAAAAATAAAATATGAAATTTTGGAATTAGAAAAAATTGAGTTCTTTTGCATAAAACAAAAGTACGTATCGAGAATAAGATATAAATATGCAAATTACCAAAAATTGAGTTCTTTTTGTAAAACAAAAGTATGGATCCAAAATAAAATATAAATTTTGAAATTACAAAAAATTTAGTTCTTTTGCATAAAAGAAAAGTACGGATCGAAAAGCGAATATAAATATCCAAATTACTAAAAATTGAGTTCTTTTTGTAAAGCAAAAGTAGGGATCCAAAATAAAATATAAATTTTGAAATTACAAAAAATTGAGTTCTTTTGCATAAAACAAAAGTACGTATCGAGAATAAAATATAAATATCCAAATTACCAAAAATTGAGTTCTTTTTGTAAAACAAAAGTAGGGATAAAAAATAAAATATAAAATTTTGGAATTACAAAAAATTGAGTTCTTCTGCATAAATCAAAAGTACGTATCGAGAATAAAATATAAATATCCAAATTAGCAAAATTTGAGTTGTTTTTGTAAAACAAAAGTAGGGATCCAAAATAAAATATAAATTTTTAAAATTACAAAAAATTGAGTTCTTATGCATAAAACTAAATTACGGAACGAAAAGAAAATATAAATATCCTAATTGCTAAAAATTGAGTTCTTTTTGTAAAGCAAAAGTAGGGATCCAAAATAAAATATAAATTGCGAAATTACAAAAAATTGAGTTCTTTTGTATAAAACAAAAGTAGGCATCCAAAATAAAATATAAATTTTGAAATTAGAAAAAATTGAGTTCTTTCGCATAAAACTAAAGTTCGGATCGAAAAGAAAATAGAAATATCCAAATTACTAAAAATTGAGTTCTTTTTGTAAAAAAAAGTAGGGATCCAAAACAAAATATAAATTTTGAAATTACAAAAAATTGAGTTCTTTCGCATCAAACAAAAGTACGGATCGAAAAGAAAATATAAATATCCAAATTACTAAGAACTGAGTTCTTTTTGTAAAGCAAAAGTAGGGATCGAAAAGAAAATATAAATTTTTAAATTACAAAAAATTGAGTTCTTTTGCATAAAACAAAAGTGCGTATCGAGAATAAAATATAAATATCTAAATTACCAAAAATTGAGTTCTTTTTGTACAACAAAAGTGGGGATCGAAAATAAAATATAAAATTTTGGAATTACAAAAAATTGAGTTCTTCTACATAAAACAAAAGTACGTATCGAGAATAAAATATAAATATCCAAATTAGCAAAATTTGAGTTGTTTTTGTAAAACAAAAGTAGGGATCCAAAATAAAATATTAATTTTTTAAATTACAAAAAATTGAGTTCTTATGCATAAAACAAAAGTACGGAACGAAAAGAAAATATAAATATCCTAATTGCTAAAAATTGAGTTCTTTTTGTAAAGCAAAAGTTGGGATCCAAAATAAAATATAAATTGCGAAATTACAAAAAATTGAGTTCGTTTGTATAAAACAAAAGTACATATCGAGAATAAAAAATAAACATCCAAATTACCAAAAATTGAGTTCTTTTTGTAAAACAAAAGTAGGGATCAAAAATAAAATATAAACTGCGAAATTACAAAAAATTGAGCTCTTTCGTGTAAACAAAAAGTACGGATCGAAAAGAAATTATAAATATCCAAATTACTAAAAATTGAGTTCTTTTTGTAAAGCAAAAGTAGGGATCCAAAATAAAATATAAATTTTGAAATTACAAAAAATTCAGTTCTTTTGCATAAAACAGAAGTACGAATCGAAAAGAAAATATAACTATCCTAATTACTAAAAATTGAGTTCTTTTTGTAAAGAAAAAGTTGGGATCCAAAATAAAATATAAATTTTGAAATTACAAAAAATTGAGTTCTTTTGCGTAAAACAAAAGTACGGATCAAAAAGAGAATATAAATATCCAAATTACTAAAAATTGAGTTCTTTTTGCAAAACAAAAGTAGGGATCCAAAATACAAATGTAAATTTTGAAATTACAAAAAATTGAGTTCTTTTGCATAAAACAAAAGTACGGATCGAAAAGAAAATATAAATATCAAAATTACCAAAAATTGAGTTCTTTTTGTAAAACAAAAGTAGGGATCCAAAATAAAATATAAATTTTGAAATTACAAAAAATTGAGTTCCTTTGCATAAAACAAAAGTACGTATCGAGAATAAAATATAAATATCCAAATTACCAAAAATTGAGTTCTTTTTGTAAAACAGAAGTAGGGATCCAAAATAAAATATAAATTTTGGAATTGCAAAAAATTGAGTTGTTTTGCATAAAACAAAAGTACGTATCGAGAATAAAATATAAATATCCAAATTACCAAAATTTGAGTTGTTTTTGTAAAATAAAAGTAGGGATCCAAAATAAAATATAAACTTTTAAATTACAAAAAATTGAGTTCTTTTGCATAAAACAAAAGTACGGAACGAAAAGAAAATATAAATATCCTAATTGTTAAAATTTAGTTCTTTTTGTAAAGCAAAAGTAGGGATAAAAAATAAAATATAAATTGCGAAATTACAAAAAATTGAGTTCTTTTGCATAAAACAAAAGTACGTATCGAGAATAAAATATAAATATCCAAATTACCAAAAATTGAGTTCGTTTAGTAAAACAAAATTTGGGATCCAAAAAAAATATAAATTTTGAAACTACAAAAAATTTAGTTCTTTTGCATAAAACAAAAGTACGTATCGAGAATAAAATATATATATCCAAATTACCAAAAATTGAGTTCTTTTTGTAAAACAAAAGTAGGGATCCAAAATAAAATATAAATTGCGAAATTAAAAAAAATTGACTTCTTCTGCATAAAACAAAAGTACGAATCGAGAATAAAATATAAACATTTAAATCACCAAAAATTGAGTTCTTTTTGTAAAAATAAAGTAGGGATGCAAAATAAAATATAAATTTTCAAATTACAAAAAATTGAGTTCTTTCGCATAAAACAAATGTACGGATCGAAAAGAAAATATAAATATCCAAATTACTAAGAATTGAGTTCTTTTTGTAAAGCAAAGGTAGGGATCGAAAAGAAAATATAAATTGAAAATTACAAAAAATTGAGTTCCTTTGCATAAAACAAAAGTACGTATCGAGAATAAAATATAAATATCCAAATTACCAAAAATTGAGTTCTTTTTGTAAAACAAAAGTAGGGATCCAAAATAAAATATAAATTTTGGAATTACAAAAAATTGAGTTCTTCTGCATTAAACAAAAGTACGTATCGAGAATAAAATATAGATATCCAAATTACCAAAATTTTAGTTCTTTTTGTAAAACAAAAGTAGGGATCCAAAATAAAATATAAATTTTTAAATTACAAAAAATTGAGTTCTTTTCCATAAAACAAAAGTACGGAACGAAAAGAAAATATAAATATGCTAATTGCTAAAAATTGAGTTCTTTTTGTAAAGCAAAAGAAGGGATCCAAAATAAGATATAAATTGCGAAATTACAAAAAATTGAGTTCTTTTTCTTAAAACAAAAGTACGTATCGAGAATAAAATATAAATATCCAAATTACTAAAAACTGAGTTCTTTTCGTAAAACAAAAGTAGCGATCCAACATAAAATATGAATTTTGAAATTACAAAAAATTGAGTTCTTTGGCATAAAACTAAGTACGTATCGAGAATAAAATATAAATATCCAAATTACCAAAAATTGAGTTCTTTTTGTAAAACAAAAGTATCAATCCAAAATAAAATATAAATTTTCAAATTACAAAAAATTAAGTTCTTTTGCATAAAACAAAAGTACACATCGAAAAGGGAATTTAAATATCGAAAATAAAATATAAATTGCGAAATTACAAAAAATTGAGTTCTTTTGAATCAAACAAAAGTACAAATCGAAAAGAAAATATAAATATCCAAATTACTAAAATTTAAATTCTTTTTGTAAAGCAAAAGAACAAAAGTACGGATCGAAAAGAGAATATGAATATCCAAATTACTAAAAATTGAGTTCTTTTTGTAAAACAAAAGTAGGGATTTAAAATAAAATATAAATTTTGAAATTACAAAAAATTGAGATCTTTTGCATAAAACAAAATTACGTATCGAGAATAAAATATAAATATCCAAATTACCAAAAATTGAGTTCTTTTTGTAAAACAAAAGTATGGATCCAAAATAAAATATAAATTTTGAAATTACAAAAAATTTAGTTCTTTTGCATAAAACAAAACTACGGCTGGAAAAGTGAATATAAAATATCCAAATTACTAAAAATTGAGTTCTTTTTGTAAACCAAAAGTAGGGATCCAAAATAAAATCTAAATTTTGAAATTACAAAAAATTGAGTTCTTTTGCATAATACAAAAGTACGTATCGAGAACAAAATATAAATATCCAAATTACCAAAAAATGAGTTCTTTTTGTAAAACTAAAGTAGGGATCCAAAATAAAATATAAATTTTGAAATTACAAAAAATTGAGTTCTTTGGCATAAAAGAAATGTACGTATCGAGAACAAAATATAAATATCCAAATTACCAAAAACTGAGTTCTTTTTGTAAATCAAAAGTAGGGATCCAAAATAAAATATAAATTTTGGAATTACAAAAAATTGAGTTCTTCTGCATAAAACAAAAGTACGTATCGAGAATAAAATATAAATATCCAAATTACCAAAATTTGAGTTCTTTTTGTAAAACCAAAGTATGGATCCAAAATAAAATGTAAATTTTGAAATTACAAAAAATTGAGTTCTTTTGCATAAAACAAAAGTACGGATCTAAAGGAGAATATAAATATCCAAATTACTAAGAATTGAGTTGTTTTTGTAAAGCAAAAGTACGGATCCAAAATAAAATATAAATTTTGAAATTACAAAAAATTTAGTTCTTTTGCATAAAACAAAAGTACGGATCGAAAAGCGAATATAAATATCCAAATTACTAAAAATTGAGTTCTTTTTGTAAAGCAAAAGTAGGGATCCAAAATAAAATATAAATTTTGAAATTACAAAAAATTGAGTTCTTTTGCATAAAACAAAAGTACGTATTGAGAACAAAATATAAATATCCAAATTACCAAAGATTGAGTTCTTTTTGTAAAACAAAAGTAGGGATCCAAAATAAAATATAAATTTTGGAATTACAAAAAATTGAGTTCTTCTGCATAAAACAAAAGTACGTATCGAGAATAAAATATAAATATCCAAATTACCAAAAATTTGAGTTCTTTTTGTAAAACAAAAGTATGGATCCAAAATAAAATATAAATTTTGAAATTACAAAAAATTGAGTTCTTTTGCATAAAACAAAAGTACGGATCGAAAGGAGAATATAAATATCCAAATTACTAAGAATTGAGTTCTATTTGTAAAGCAAAAGTACGGATCCAAAATAAAATATAAATTTTGAAATTACAAAAAATTTAGTTCTTTTGCATAAAACAAAAGTACGGATGGAAAAGCGAATATAAATATCCAAATTACTAAAAATTGAGTTCTTTTTGTAAAGCAAAAGTAGGGATCCAAAATAAAATATAAATTTTGAAATTACAAAAAATTGAGTTCTTTTGCATAAAACAAAAGTACGTATTGAGAACAAAATATAAATATCCAAATTACCAACAATTGAGTTCTTTTTGTAAAACAAAAGTAGGGATCCAAAATAAAATATAAATTTTGGAATTACAAAAAATTGAGTTCTTCTGCATAAAACAAAAGTACGTATCGAGAATAAAATATAAAAGTATGGATCCAAAATAAAATACAAATTTTGAAATTACAAAAAATTGAGTTCTTTTGCATAAAATAAAAGTACGTATCGAGAATAAAATATAAATATCATAATTACAAAAATTGAGTTGTTTTCGTAAAACAAAAGTAGGGATCCAAAACAAAATATATATTTTGAAATTACAAAAAAATTGAGTTCTTTTGCATAAAACAAAAGTACGGATCGAAAAGAGAATTTAAATATCCAAATTACTAAAAATTGAGTTCTTTTTGTAAAGCAAAAGTAGGGATCCAAAGTAAAATATAAATTGCGAAATTTCAAAAAATTGAGTTCTTTTGCATAAAACAAAATTACGTATCGAGAATAAAATATAAACATCCAAATTACCAAAAATTGAGTTCTTTTCGTAAAACAAAAGTATGGATCCAAAATAAAATATAAATTTTGAAATTACAAAAAATTGAGTTATTTTCCATAAAACAAAAGTACGGATCGAAAGGAGAATATAAATATCCAAATTACTAAAAATTGAGTTCTTTTTGTAAAGCAAAAGTACGGATCCAAAATAAAATATAAATTTTGAAATTACAAAAAATTGAGTTCTTTTGCATAAAACAAAAGTACGTATCGAGAATAAAATATAAATATCCAAATTACAAAAAATTGAGTTCTTTTCGTAAAACAAAAGTAGGGATCCAAAATAAAATATATATTTTGAAATTACAAAAAATTGAGTTCTTTTGCATAAAACCAAAGTACGTATCGAGAATAAAATATAAATATCCAAATTACCAAAAATTGAGTTCATTTCGTAAAACAAAAATAGGGATCCAAAATAAAATATAACTTTTGAAATTACAAAAAATTGAGTTCTTTTGCATAAAAGAAAAGTACCTATCGAGAATAAAATATAAATATTCAAATTACCAAAAATTGAGTTCTTTTGTTAAAACAAAAGTAGGGATCCAAAATAAAATATAAATTTTGAAATTACAAAAAATTGAGTTCTTTTGCATAAAACAAAAGTACGGATTGAAAAGAGAATTTAAATATCCAAATTACTAAAAATTGAGTTCTTTTTGTAAAGCAAAAGTAGGGATCCAAAATAAAATATAAATTGCGAAATTACAAAAAATTGAGTTCTTTTGCATAAAACAAAAGTACGAATCGAAAAGAAAATATAAATATCCAAATTACTAAAAATTCAGTTCTTTTTGTAAAGAAAAAGTTGGGATCCAAAATAAAATATAAATTTTGAAATTACAAAAAATTGAGTTCTTTTGCGTAAAACAAAAGTACGGATCAAAAAGAGAATATAAATATCCAAATTACTAAAAATTGAGTTCTTTTTGTAAAACAAAAGTAGGGATCCAAAATATAAATGTAAATTTTGAAATTACAAAAAATTGAGTTCTTTTGCATAAAACAAAAGTACGGATCGAAAAGAAAATATAAATATCAAAATTACCAAAAATTGAGTTCTTTTTGTAAAACAAAAGTAGGGATCCAAAATAAAATATAAATTTTGAAAATACAAAAAATTGAGTTCTTTTGCGTAAAACAAAAGTACGGATCGAAAAGAGAATATAAATATCCAAATTACTAAAAATTGAGCTCCTTTTGTAATGCAAAAGTAGGGATCCAAAATAAAATATAAATTTTGAAATTACAAAATATTGAGTTCTTTTGCGTAAAATAAAAGTGCGGATCGAAAAGAGAATATAAATATCCCAATTACTAAAAATTGAGTTCTTTTTCTAAAGCAAAAGTAGGGATCCAAAATAAAATCTAAATTTTGAACTTAAAAAAAATTGAGTTGTTTTGCGTAAAACAAAAGTACGGATCGAAAAGAGAATATAAATATCCCAATTACTAAAAATTGAGTTCTTTTTGTAAAGCAAAAGTAGGGATCCAAAATAAAATATAAATTTTGAAATTAGAAACAATTGAGTTCTTTTGCATAAAACAAAAGTACGTATCGAGAATAAAATATAAATATCCAAATTACCAAAAATTGAGTTTTTTTGTAAAACAAAAGTAGGGATCCAAAATAAAATATAAATTTTCAAATTACAAAAAATTGAGTTCTTTTGCATAAAATCAAAGTACGTATCGAGAATAAAATATAAATATCCAAATTACCAAAAATTGAGTTCTTTTTGTAAAACAAAACTAGGGATCCAAAATAAAATATAAATTTTGAAATTACAAAAAATTGAGTTCTTTTGGGTAAAACAAAAGTACGGATCGAAAAGAGAATATAAATATCCCAATTACTAAAAATTGAGTTCTTTTTGTAAAGCAAAAGTAGGGATCCAAAATAAAATGGAAATTTTGAAATTACAAAAGATTGACATCTTTTGCATAAAACAAAAGTACGTATCGAGAATAAAATATAAATATCCAAATTACCAAAAATTGAGTTCTTTTTGTAAAACAAAAGTAGGGATCCAAAATAAAATATAAATTTTCAAATTACAAAAAATTGAGTTCTTTTGCATAAAACAAAAGTACGGATCGAAAAGAGAATATAAATATCCCAATTACTAAAAATTGAGTTCTTTTTGTAAAGCAAAAGTAGGGATCCAAAATAAAATATAAATTTTGAAATTAGAAACAATTGAGTTCTTTTGCATAAAACAGAAGTACGTATCGAGAATAAAATATAAATATCCAAATTACCAAAAATTGAGTTCTTTTATTCTTACGGTCTACTAATGTGAGAAGATTAGAAGACCTAGTTGACATACAACAAAACACAGACATAGGGTCAAACTCAAGGATTGATTCCCTTAATCCTAGACTACGATATAGGATGGTTAAGCCCTGAGCGAACTAGCCTTTATCGGTATAGGAGAGTAGAAGACTTCCACCTCCCAGACAATACATACGAGATAATCCCTTTGATATCTCCACAAACAGGAAGACAATTACAAGCTCAACAGGGTAGATTTGTACACATGGGTCTAATTACCATTGGTGTTAGATCTTTGGCCCGACATATGATTGGAGCCAGAGCCTTAATCGTCTTACACGATTCAAGGTTCCAGAACAATGATTCACAAAGTGTGATAGGGATCTTCGAGGTAGATTTAAATCAACCTTTTTCCCTCATATATCTTGCCCCAAATTTTACATTAACACTGCAAGATTTTATAAATCATATAAACTTAGAAGTGCAGACCATAGGTGATACGAGCATGAAGATGACAACTGTAGTTTTTAGGATTTCTAAATTTAATTTTTAATATTTTGTAATTTGGATTTAATTTTCTTTGTGGGCCTTTACTGGGCTTTGTATTTTTGTTCTTTTTCCAGTTTTGGGCCTAATTAGTTAATGGGCTTTGTCTTAGGTCCATTAGTATAAATAGGATTCTCATAACTCTTTGTATTCAGAATTCAGATTTTAAGGAGTTGAAACTTTGGCTCCGTGAATTCTCTCTTGGTTCTCGAGTAGAACTTTAGATTCTTATCTGTGAATTTTCGAATTCAGAGTGGCGAATCCTCACTGGACTTATCAGTCATAAATGATTGTGGCGTCTTCTCCATCCCTAATCCCTTTCCGCATTTTCGATTTTTGATCTTTGGTTTGAGGGAAATTTGTCGGAACGATCCGTTCACCCCTAAGCTGAGCAGTTTCTCATCATTTGGTAATCAGAGCTGGTTTCAACATTTTCCATAGCTTTTATTTTTTTGCAACGTCTCTGCTAGGGTTTTTCCGAAATTTGTTTTCGCTAGTTATATTTTTTCGAAGCACCTGTTCCCTTCCAAATCTTTTCCGTGAAGCATTTTTTCGGGTGAAATTATTGGTTCTTGGAGTATCATTTTTTTTTTAAAACGGTGAACTGAAACAGAAGAATACACTTTTGTTGGGGCATTCCTGGAAGATTTCAACAATCGAAGTAGTTTGGGATTTTGAATCTGGCGTTCCTAAATCGGTGTCATTTTGAATGGGTTTCACTTGCAATTTGGCACTGCAGAAACGAATTCGCACTGCAGAAACGAATTCGGAGAGATGGCATGATGTAACAACACTCTCAATCCTTGGTTCAAAGCTCAAAGCAGATTGTTGCCTATGTTGAACGGAATAATACTAATCAATTCACTACACAAGCCCTCGTGATTTCAGTGGATTTTGGTGATTGGAACTGGATTTGCAAGATTGAACCAGATAATCAACCATACTTATGCAATTCATACCCGGTCGTGCAAATGGTGAATTATTTGGAGCAAGTTTGCAGTATCGTCACTCGCTGCAAAAAAAAAGTGTGAAATAGAAGCTGGTGGAGCATGTGAGTTACTATTTTTTGGTACAATTTAACCAACTTGCAGGCAAGGTGTTTGGGAAAATTACTGGTGTGGTGTTGCTGCTTTGTGGTGCTCTCGGTGGCTGACTTGGTACTAGTCCAGGTAAATTTTGAGACTAAACCAATTGAAGGCTAAATTGTTTTGGGATTGGAATTCATCGAAGTACAACCCATGTGAGAGATAAGCTAGAATTGGTCAAGCCTTTTATCAAACAACTTTTGTGCACGAAAATTTTGAGACAGTATGTTGAGTCTAATTGCAGTGGTGCATTGAATTGGACTATGAGAGAGAAAGCATCAAATAGTGGGCCCACGTTGTGAATTTAATAGGTTTTTTTTAAAACATGTTTCTTTTTCTTACAGTGGCATTTGCAATTTGATTTGGCAATTGCATTGTCACAAAATCTCATTTTGCATTTGAATTGATACAACCTGGGGACAATTAAATGCACGTGGGGTCCAATGTGAATTTAATTGATTTGATGTTTGGAAATATGAAAATTGAATTAGCTTGTTATGCAGTGGGCCTGCACTTATGAATTGAATTGAATTCAATTTTGGGAAAGAGAGGTCCAGCGATTGGCTCTACTTTGATGGAGAAATTGGAAACGTGTGGGCTCCACACCTTCACTTTCCATTGATTCTCGTGCATGCTCTTTGAGACCCACATGTAATAATCAAATTGAAGTTTTTGAGCCTTTTTGCTTGAAGAGATGTTAGCTGGATTTGTGAAAGCTTTTTCTAAAAGGGCAGAAGTGATTGAAATGTGAATGCCCCTGGCCTAGTGATTTATTTGAAACACAATTGGGAGTAAGGCATTTCATTTTTGAGAGGTGCAAAATTGATTCCAGGTGAAATAAGTGAATGGTTGTTTGATCTTTTCTCAAACACTTGGAGTGTAGTGTTGGTAGTGTTTTGGGCTTCAAACGTGGTGCTATTTGTGGTGCCCTATGATTAACATGTGGATGCAATTTGATTTGGTGAACTGAATGTTTTGGAGTGAATTAGCTTACAGTGGAACCCATGTCTTTGTATTCAAGTTGATTTGTTGAATACTGCAAATGGAAGAGAACCCGTGGCTCCGACATAAACACTTGAATTGAAGAAAAAAAAAAGAAAATCCTTGTTCAACATTTGTGAGTCATTCCTCCTAATTTCTTGTTGTTTCTCTTCCTTTTGTTCATATTCTAGCTTTGATTTGATTCATATGTCTATAAAGTTCCTTTGAGTTTGATTTTCCTTGGATTCTTGTTTGTGAAACATAGTATTGTGAGTTGAATTGTTGGAAAATCTTGATTGTTTGAGATTGAATTTTGAGATTACACAATTAGGAGCTAAGTGTAGCATCTATGTTTTGAGCATTCTTTTAAAATTTGAGTTTAAGTCTTGAGAAACTTAAAAGCACAAATTAAACAAATTGCATAGAGTGGGTGGATGCCTAACTAGCTTTCATTCATCTCAAGTGTGATAAGCCAAAAAAAAAATTTGTTAAAGTGCACATTCCATATTTCTCTTGAGACTTAGATTTAATTTTAATTGAGTTCTCTATTGGATGTCCAAATTAGTTCCATGCATCTAGGTAGTCTTGATTCATTTCTTACAACTCGACTTTTCTAATTGTTTAACTTGCTTTGTTTTACAATCTATTGGTAATTCTAAATACAGTATTTAGATTACCCTTGTCTTCTAAAGTGTTTTTCTCTTTGTCACCTTCTTAGTTTGTGTCACATATTACTCCCTTTGGTTTAACTCATTTCTTGATTTTGTGCTTTTTATTTGTCTTTCTAAATTCCTTGGTTTTGTCATAGAGTTTTCTATTTTCTTGACCTCTTGAGTTCAATGTGGATTATTTACATCTTTCACTTTGAATGTAAAATTCTTGATAAGTTGACTGGAAGTTCTCCTTAAGAACTAAAGAGGAATTTGAGTGAAGAGAGTGAAAATAGTTTTTCAAGAGTGATACACGAGTGAATGAGTGCAACACTTAGTCAGTGGCGAGGTCCATATTTTCTGTTAATTGTGCTAACCATTTCTTTATGATTTCCTTGTTTTGTTTCTAACATTTACTTGCAGTCATGGGGTTGACTATAGAATATTTGAATTCAAGACTCATTCCAATAGTACAACGAGTTGGAAAGAAAAGTTTATGCATAAAAGGCTAAAGAAGGCGGAGCGTAAATGTAACAACGCATCAAGTTCAAGGATAAAAATAAGTTCTATTAGATGCTCCAAATGTGAAGGCTATGGGCATGTTTCTCTTGAATGTCCTAATTGGAAGTCAAAACCCATAAATGATCAAGATCTTAAAGACTATTACCAGTGGTTGCGAGAGAGAGAAAAGAAAGCATTACAAAAGTTAGAGAGGATAGAAAGAGAGCTTAGACAAGAGAGAGAACAAATGAGGGAGCTTATGGAAAAGGGAAAAAGATTTGTAGAAAGTGAAAATGATTTTATAAGAAGAGAGAAAGAGTTTGGGGAAAAAGTGAAGGAAATTCTTAGGAAAAGAGAGGAGAAAATTGAAAAGGAAGAAAAAGAAAAGTTTGATAAAAAGATTAGAGAATTGAAAGAAAAGACTGAGGAAGGAAGTAGAAAATTTGATGAATTGTTAGAAAAGGCAAAAAGAATAATAGAAAGAAAGGAGAAAGAAAAGATAGAAAGAGAAGAGAAAGAAAAGATAGAAAGAGAAGAGAAAGAAAAGAGAGCAAAGGAAGAAGAGACTAATGATAATATTTGTTCTTATTCTAACTCTATAATTATTTGTGTGGATTCTCCTTTGCAGGAAATTACTAGTGATGAGCTTTCAAGTGATTCACGCAGTATTAGAGAGAAAAACATATGGGCTTCCACTACATTTGTGGAATTGTCTGATGTGTATCATGAGCAAATTAAAAATCCTTGTGAATTGTCTGTTGCTTTTGATATGCATACTATTGTTTTAGGTGGTGATTCCAAGTCCTTGAATGATGAGATGCATACATATCTTGTGGACTTGAATGTTCATGATCATCTTTTCTCTATGTGTGTGAATTATCAGCTGGTTGATGATGAGATTATGCACAATCATGTTAGATCTTTAATCTTGTTATGTGAACTGAAAAGGATATTAGATACCATATATTTGTATTGGATTGATGTATTTGACATGCTTATGATTAGGTGTTTGATGTTCTTATTGTTTGATGTGTTTTACTGAGGTTGGTTTATGATCCTGGAGGAAGATATTTACTGCACTTTGATAATAAGAGATTGGACTCTCATGAGCTCCACATCTCTATTTAGATAGTTTTTCTCGTCTTTGTTTAGATGATGTTAAAATTGAGTTCTTTTAGTCTTATGTTTGTAAGTTTGCTTGTAGGTACAAAGAGCTAAATTCGTGGACGAATTCTCTCCAACCTGGGGAGGATGATACGAGCATGAAGATGACAACTGTATTTTTTAGGATTTCTAAATTTAATTTTTAATATTTTGTAATTTGGATTTAATTTTCTTTGTGGGCCTTTACTGGGCTTTGTATTTTTGTTCTTTTTCCAGTTTTGGGCCTAATTAGTTAATGGGCTTTGTCTTAGGTCCATTAGTATAAATAGGATTCTCATAACTCTTTGTATTCAGAATTCAGATTTTAAGGAGTTGAAACTTTGGCTCCGTGAATTCTCTCTTGGTTCTCGAGTAGAACTTTAGATTCTTATCTGTGAATTTTCGAATTCAGAGTGGAGAATCCTCACTGGACTTATCAGTCAGAAATGATTGTGGCGTCTTCTCCATCCCTAATCCCTTTCCGCATTTTCGATTTTTGATCTTTGGTTTGAGGGAAATTTGTCGGAACGATCCGTTCACCCCTAAGCTGAGCAGTTTCTCATCAATAGGTTTCGGACCCGACTGGATGGGAGAAACCTGCACTTAGACATAACCTTCATAGGAAGAATAAGTAATCATATTACCTCTATGTATAGGATAAACACAAGGCCATTAGAAGAAGCAATTAGTTCTTTTGGTACACAGTTTCTGCCTGCCCAAGCCTTCACAAGAAGAAATGAAGGACATTTATGGCAAACACATCTTCCCAGAGAAGAAAATAACACTATAACAGCTCCCTCATCTGCAGTTTTGCATAACAGATCTAGAGGGCTTAGCCTAAGTTTCACAAATTACACAAACGTTCCTTTAACAGACCTAGAACAGGAAGGAACAACATAAAATAGGTATAGTACCTCAGCTATTCCTAACAACGAAAATATTTCTATGATGAATATCGTAGAATATGACGAAGAAGACGACATGTCTGACGAAGAGTGGAATCGTCATCAGGCTATCATAGCCGAATTTAAGCAAGGATCTTTGGATCTTGCAACAAAAACAGAATATACTAGTGATGAGGAAACTATCATAGAAGATTTCCTTAATTTAAATTTAAAAGGAGAGTCTCTGAGACCTTCAGAAGATAATCTTTCAATCATTTCAGAACCAATATCCAAAATAGGTTTTGTCATTGAAAGTATAGGGTCAGTAAATCCCCCTAGCTACCAATTAGAACATGTTGGAACACAAAGTTATTCTACTGGTGGATTCATACCAAGAGAATCACCCACAAATGTCACCTTTTCTGACAACCAATACGTTACACACGGGAAAAGGCTTCCAGTAGAGCCAAATTTCGTGTTACCAAACCTTTTATTAAACATAGGAGGAATTGATCCCCAGTTACTTCCAACATACATCGAACAATGGACAGCGACTGTAATCCGTGATTACAGTATCCATTATGAAAAAGAAGTCCAGACTTCTCAAGACATGATCACCAAGGGTGAAACTTATTTAGGTGACATAGCAAGAGCATGTTGGGAATCTTTCAAAAAGAATTACCCAGCTGAATTAAACACGTTAGTGATCGAACCAGGTCCTAACATTTACAATTTCTGTTCATTAATACAGAGATTATTAACATCCCAATCTGCAAATGATGGGAATACACTTAGACAACAGATATATCTAGGTCATCTAGAAAGGTTGTCAATCTCTTATTTTGGAAAGATAAAAGAATTCCTACAAGACTACTTGATGTATGCGTCCATAGCCGGATGCTTCCATGATGTAAATGTAGGAGAAAAGATGTTTCTTAAACTTCCCGGAAAACTAGGACAAAAAATTAGAGAGTCCTGGAAAAATGAAGAGGTTACTCCCATGTTGAATAATCTCTCGATAAGAATACAACACATTATGAAAGTAATGGAAGACACATGTACGCATATTGCGATACAAAAACAGTTAAAAGATTCTGATTCAGGAATCTGTAAACAAATATATACTCCTCAACAATATAACCAAAACAAATCAAGATATAAACCTAGAAGGAAACCTAGGTATACTCAAACTTACAGACAAAATTACAGTCAAGGATCCCAATCGACTGTACAAAAACCAACTAGGTCTAGAAAGACTTATACCATTAGGTCTTCAAATTTTAGAAAACCTACATTAAACCCTGACAAACACGTTAGGAAATACCGAGATGGCAAAAATTACAAACAAGCGTTGAAATGTTACGCTTGTAACCAAACCGGACATTTCTCCAGAGATTGCCCGAATATAGCCAATCTCTATACTAAAGAGGCAGAACTAATAAAATCCTGCCACATGAATCTTCTTCCCATTGATGAAGATGTATCTACTAACTCTGAAATTTTATCAGTAGTCAGTATAACAGAGTACGATGATGAAATCGATACTAATAAAACACGTAGAAATTACGATTTAATAAATGATTTCACACATAACGAATTCATTAATTTGTTCCCCAGAGAAAATGATTTCGAACTAAATGATAAATACAATGAATTGGGTGAAATACTAGACGATTCTGGTTATTACCTAATGAACACAACAATAACAAACAGTTGTGATCACATATTACAGTCCTTCTTAGGGCCAGGATCAATTCCATGCCAATATTGTGATAGATATTTTCACAAATCACAAAGAGCTCATTGCTCTCAGTGCTATAAAATTTTTTGTATAAATTGTATAAAAACACACCTGCAATAAAACAAAAGTAGGGATCCAAAATATAATAGATACTAGGACTTTGTAAAACAAAAGTAGGGATCCAAAATAAAATATAAATTTTCAAATTACAAAAAATTGAGTTCTTTTGCATAAAACAAAAGTACATATCGAGAATAAAATATAAATATCCAAATAACCAAAAATTGAGTTCTTTTTGTAAAACAAAACTAGGGATCCAAAATAAAATATAAATTTTGAAATTACAAAAAATTGAGTTCTTTTGGGTAAAACAAAAGTACGGATCGAAAAGAGAATATAAATATCCCAATTACTAAAAAATGAGTTCTTTTTGTAAAGCAAAAGTAGGGATACAAAATAAATAGGAAATTTTGAAATTACAAAAAATTGACATCTTTTGCATAAAACAAAAGCACGTATCGAGAATAAAATATAAATATCCAAATTACTAAAAATTGAGTTCTTTTTGTAAAACAAAAGTAGGGATCCAAAATATAAATGTAAATTTTGAAATTACAAAAAATTGAGTTCTTTTGCATAAAACAAAAGTACGGATCGAAAAGAAAATATAAATATCAAAATTACCAAAAATTGAGTTCTTTTTGTAAAACAAAAGTAGGGATACAAAATAAAATATAAATTTTGAAAGTACAAAAAATTGAGTTCTTTTGCGTAAAACAAAAGTACGGATCGAAAAGAGAATAGAAATATCCAAATTACTAAAAATTGAGCTCTTTTTGTAAAGCAAAAGTAGGGATCCAAAATAAAATATAAATTTTGAAATTACAAAATATTGAGTTCTTTTGCGTAAAACAAAAGTACGGATCGAAAAGAGAATATAAATATCCCAATTACTAAAAATTGAGTTCTTTTTGTAATGCAAAAGTAGGGATCCAAAATAAAATATAAATTTTGAAATTAGAAACAATTGAGTTCTTTTGCATAAAACAGAAGTACATATCGAGAATAAAATATAAATATCCAAATTACCAAAAATTGAGTTCTTTTTGTAAAACAAAAGTAGGGATTTAAAATAAAATATAAATTTTGAAATTACAAAAAATTGAGATCTTTTGCATAAAACAAAAGTACGTATCGAGAATAAAATATAAATATCGAAATTACCAAAATTTGAGTTCTTTTTGCAAAACAAAAGTAGGGATCCAATATAAAATATAAATTTTGAAATTACAAAAAATTGAGTTCTTTTGCATAATACAAAAGTACGTATCGAGAACAAAATATAAATATCCAAATTACCAAAAATTGAGTTCTTTTTGTAAAGCAAAAGTAGGGATCCAAAATAAAATACAAATTTTTAAATCTCAAAAAATTGACTTCTTTTGCATAAAACAAAAGTACGTATCGAGAATAAAATGTAAATATCCAAATTACCAAAAAATAAGTTCTTTTTGTAAAAAAAAAGTATGGACCCAAACTAAAATATAAATTTTTGAAATTACAAAAAATTGAGTACTTTTGCATAAAACAAAAGTACGGATCGAAAAGGGAATTTAAATATCCAAATTACTAAAAATTGAGTTCTTTTTGTAAAGCAAAAGTAGGGATCCAAAATAAAATATAAATTGCGAAATTACAAAAAATTGAGTTGTTTTGAATAAAGCAAAAGTACGAATCGAAAAGAAAATATAAATATCCAAATTACTAAAAATTAAGTTCTTTTTGTAAAGCAAAAGAACAAAAGTACGGATCGAAAAGAGAATATGAATATCCAAATTACTAAAAATTGAGTTCTTTTTGTAAAACAAAAGTAGGGATCCAAAATAAAATATAAATTTTGAAATTACAAAAAATTGAGATCTTTTGGATAAAACAAAAGTACGTATCGAGAATAAAATATAAATATCCAAATTACCAAAAATTGAGTTCTTTTTGTAAAACAAAAGTATGGATCCAAAATAAAATATAAATTTTGAAATTACAAAAAATTGAGTTCTTTCGCATAAAACAAAAGTACGGATCGAAAGGAGAATATAAATATCCAAATTACTAAATATTGAGTTCTTTTTGTATAGCAAACGTACGGATCCAAACTAAAATATAAATTTTGAAATTACAAAAAAATGAGTTCTTTCGCATAAAACAAAAGTACGGATCGAAAAGGGAATTTAAATATCAAAATTACTAAAAATTGAGTTCTTTTTGTAAAGCAAAAGTAGGGATCCAAAATAAAATATAAATTGCGAAATTACAAAAAATTGAGTTGTTTTGAATAAAGCAAAAGTACGAATCGAAAAGAAAATATAAATATCCAAATTACTAAAAATTCAGTTCTTTTTGTAAAGAAAAAGAACAAAAGTACGGATCGAAAAGAGAATATGAATATCCAAATTACTAAAAATTAAGTTCTTTTTGCAAAACAAAAGTAGGGATCCAAAATAAAATATAAATTTTGAAATTAGAAAAAATTGAGTTCTTTTGCATAAAACAAAAGTCCGTATCGAGAACAAAATATAAATATCCAAATTACCAAAAATTGACTTCTTTTTGGAAAACAAAAGTAGGGATCCAAAGTAAAATATAAATTTTTAAATTACAAAAAATTGAGTTCATTTGCATACAACAAAAGTACGTATCCAAAATAAAATATAAATATCCAAATTACCAAAAATTGAGTTCATTTTGTAAAGCAAAAGTAGAGATCCAAAATAAAATATAAATTTTTAAATTAGAAAAAATTGAGTTCTTTTGCATAAAACAAAAGTACGTATCGAGAATAAAATATAAATATCCAAATTATCAAAAATTGAGTTCTTTTTGTAAAACAAAAGTAGGGATCCAAAATAAAATATAAAATTTTAAATTACAAAAACTTGAGTTCTTTTGCATAAAATAAAAGTATGTATCGAGAATAAAATATAAATATCCAAATTACCAAAAATTGAGTTCTTTTTGTAAAAGAAAAGTAGGGATTCAAAATAAAATATAAATTTTGAAATTACAAAAAATTGAGTTCTTTTTGCATAAAACAAAAGTACGGATCGAAAAGAGAATATAAATATCCAAATTACTAAAAATTGAGTTCTTTTTGTAAAGCAAAACTAGGGATCCAAAATAAAATATAAATTGCGAAATTTCAAAATATTGAATTCTTTTGCATAAAACAAAAGTACGTATCGAGAATAAAATATAAACATCCAAATTACCAAAAATTGAGTTCTTTTCGTAAAACAAAAGTAGGGATCCAAAATAAAATATAAATTTTTGGAATTACAAAAAATTGAGTTCTTCTGCATCAAACAAAAGTATGTATCGAGAATAAAATATAAATATCCAAATTAGCAAAATTTGAGTTGTTTTTGTAAAACAAAAGTAGGGATCCAAAATAAAATATAAATTTTTTAAATTACAAAAAATTGACTTCTTATCCATAAAACAAAAGTACGGAACGAAAAGAAAATATAAATATCCTAATTGCTAAAAATTGAGATCTTTTTGTAAAGCAAAAGTAGGGGGATCCAAAATAAAATATAAATTTTGAAATTAGTAAAAATTGAGTTCTTTTGCATAAAAAAAAGTACGTATCGAGAACAAAATATAAATATCCAAATTACCAAAAATTGAGTTCATTTCGTAAAACAAAAATAGGGATCCAAAATAAAATATAACTTTTGAAATTACAAAAAATTGAGTTCTTTTGCATAAAACAAAAGTACGGATGGAAAAGAGAATATAAATATCCAAATTACCAAAAACTGAGTTTTTTTTGTAAAGCAAAAGTAGGGATCCAAAATAAAATAAAATTTTGATATTACAAAAAATTAAGTTCTTTTGCATAAAACAAAAGTACGGATCGAAAAGAGAATATAAATATCCAAATTACTAAAAATTGAGTTCTTTTTGTAACGCAAAAGTAGGGATCCAAAATAAAATATAAATTGTGAAATTACAAAAAATTGAGTTCTTTTGCATAAAACAAAAGTACGTATCGAGAATAAAATATAAATATCCAAATTACTAAAAATTGAGTTCTTTTTGTGAAGCAAAAGTAGGGATCCAAAATAAAATATAAATTGCGAAATTACAAAAAATTGAGTTCCTTTGCATAAAACAAAAGTACGGATCGAAAAGAGAATATAAATATCCCAATTACTAAAAATTGAGTTCTTTTTGTAAAGCAAAAGTAGGGATCCAAAATAAAATATAAATTGTGAAATTATAAAAAATTGAGTTCTTTTGCATAAAACAAAAGTACGTATCGAGAATAAAATATGAATATCAAAATTACTAAAAATTGAGTTCTTTTTGTAAAGAAAAAGTAGGGATCCAAAATAAAATATAAATTGCAAAATTACAAAAGATTGAGTTCCTTTGCATAAAACAAAAGTACAGATCGAAAAGAGAATATAAATATCCAAATTACCAAAAATTGATTTCTTTTTGTAAAACAAAAGTAGGGATCCAAAATAAAATATAATTTTTGAAATTACAAAAAATTGAGTTCTTTTGCATAAAAAAAAAGTACGCATTGAAAAGAGAATATAAATATCGAAATAACTAAAAATTGAGTTCTTTTTGTAAAGCAAAAGTTGGGATCCAAAATAAAATATAAATTTCGAAATTACAAAAAAATGAGTTCTTTTGCATAAAACAAAAGTACGTATCGAAAATAAAATATAAACATCCAAATTACCAAAAATAGAGTTCTTTTTGTAAAACAAAAGTAGGGATCAAAAATAAAATATAAATTTTAAAATTACAAAAAATTGAGTTCTTTTGCATAAAACAAAAAGTAAGTTTCGAGAATAAAATATAAATATCCAAATTACCAAAAACTGAGTTTTTTTTGTAAAGCAAAAGTAGGGATCCAAAATAAAATATAAATTGTGAAATTACAAAAAATTGAGTTCTTTTGCATAAAACAAGAGTAGCCGTATCGAGAATAAAATATAAATATCCAAATTACCAAAACTTGAGTTCTTTTTGTAAAACAAAAGTAGGGATCCAAAATAAAAAATAATTTTTGAAATTACAAAAAATTGAGTTCTTTTGCATAAAACAAAAGTACGGATCGAAAAGGGAATATAAATATCGAAATTACTAAAAATTGAGTTCTTTTTGTAACGCAAAAATACGGATCCAAAATAAAATATAAATTTTGAAATTACTAACAATTGAGTTCTTTTGCATAAAACAAAAGTACGTATTGAGTACAAAATATAAATATCCAAATTACCAAAAATTGAGTTCTTTTTGTAAAACAAAAGTAGGGATCCAAAATAAAATATGAATTTTGAAATTACAAAAAATTGAGTTCTTTTGCATAAAACAAAAGTACGTATCGAAAAGAGAATATAAATATCCAAATTACTAAAAATTGAGTTCTTTTTGTAAAGCAAAAGTAGGGATCCAAAATAAAATATAAATTTTGAAATTACAAAAAATTGAGTTCTTTTGCATAAAACAAAAGTACGGATCGAAAAGAGAATATAAATATCGAAATTACTAAAAATTGAGTTCTTTTTGTAAAGCAAAAGTAGGGATCCAAAATAAAATATAAATTTTGCAATTACAAAAACTTGAGTTCTTTTGCATGAAACAAAAGTACGGATCGAAAACTGAATATAAATATCCAAATTAGTAAAACTGAGTTCATTTTGTAAAGCAAAAGTAGGGATCAAAAATAAAATATAAATTGCGAAATTACAAAAGATTGAGCTCTTTTGCATAAAACAAAAGTACGGATCGAGAATAAAATATAAATATCCAAATTACTAAAAATTGAGTTCTTTTTGTAAAACAAAAGTAGGGATCCAAAATAAAATATAAATTTTTAAATTACAAAAAATTGAGTTCTTTTGCATAAAACAAAAGTACGTATCGAAAAGAGAATATAAATGTCCAAATTACTAAAAATTGAGTTCTTTTTGTAAAGCAAAAGTACGGATCCAAAATAAAATATAAATTTTGAAATTACAAAAAATTGAGTTCTTTTGCATAAAACAAATGTACGTATCGAGAATAAAATATAAATATCCAAATTACCAAAAATTGAGTTCTTTTTGTAAAACAAAAGTAGGGATCCAAAATAAAATATAAATTGCGAAATTACAAAAAATTGACCTCTTTTGAATAAAACAAAAGTACGGATCGAAAAGAAAATATAAATATCCAAATTACTAAAAATTGAGTTCTTTTTGTAAAGAAAAAGTTGGGATCCGAAATAAAATATAAATTGCGAAATTACAAAAAATTGAGTTCTGTTGCATAAAACAAAAGTACGTATCGAGAATAAAATATAAATATCCAAATTACGAAAACTTGAGTTCTTTTTGTAAAACAAAAGTAGGAATGCAAAATAAAATATAAATTTTGAAATTACAAAAAATTGAGTTCTTTAGAATAAAACAAAAGTGCGTATCGAAAAGAGAATATAAATGTCCAAATTACTAAAGATTGAGTTCTTTTTGTAAAGCAAAAGTAGGGATCCAAAATAAAATATAAATTTTGAAATTACAAAAAATTGAGTTCTTTTGCATAAAAAAAAAGTACGGATCGAAAAGAAAATATAAATATCCAAATTACTAAAAATTGAGTTCTTTTTGTAAAGCAAAAGTAGGGATCGAAAATAAAATATAAATTTTGAAATTACAAAAAATTGAGTTCTTTTGCATAAAACAAAAGTACGTATCGAAAATAAAATATAAACATCCAAATTACAAAAAATAGAGTTCTTTTTGTAAAACAAAAGCAAGGATCCAAAATAAAATATAAAATTTTAAATTACAAAAAATTAAGTTCTTTTGCATAAAACAAAAGTACGTATCGAGAATAAAATATAAATATCCAAATTACCAAAAATTGAGTTCTTTTTCGAAAACAAAACTAGGGATCCAAAATAAAATATAAATTTTGAAATTACAAAAAATTGAGTTCTTTTGCATAAAACAAAAGTACGGATCGAAAAGAAAATATAAATATCCAAATTACTAAAAGTTGAGTTCTTTTTGTAAAGCAAAAGTAGGGATCCAAAATAAAATATAAATTGTGAATTTACAAAAAATTGAGTTCTTTTGCATAAAACAAAAGTCGTATCGAGAATAAAATTTAAACATCCAAATTACCAAAAATTGAGGTCTTTTTGTAAAACTAAAGTAGGGATCCAAAATAAAATACAAATTTTTAAATCACAAAAAACTGCCTTCCTTTGCATAAAACAAAAGTACGTATCGAGAATAAAATATAAATATCTAAATTACCAAAAATTGAGTTCTTTTTGTAAAACAAAACTAGGGATCCAAAATAAAATATAAACTTTTAAATTACAAAAAATTTAGTTCTTTTGCATAAAACAAAAGTACGGATCGAAAAGAGAACATAAATATCCAAATTACTAAAA
Organism: Lablab purpureus; assembly: GCA_030347555.1. Classification (NCBI taxonomy): domain Eukaryota; kingdom Viridiplantae; phylum Streptophyta; class Magnoliopsida; order Fabales; family Fabaceae; genus Lablab; species Lablab purpureus. The sequence goes on from CM059254.1 coordinate 90,570, forward strand.
ATTGAGTTCTCTTTGTAAAGCTAAAGTGGGGATCCAAAATAAAATATAAATTTCGAAGTAACAAAAAATTGACTTCTTTTGCATAAAACGAAAGTGCGTATCGAGAATAAAATATAAACATCCAAATTACCAAAAATTCAGTTCTTTTTGTAAAACAAAAGTAGGGATCCAAAATAAAATATAAATTTTGAAATTACAAAAAATTGAGTTCTTTTGCATAAAACAAAAGTACGTATCGAGAATAAAATATAAATATCCAAATTACCAAAAATTGAGTTCATTTCCTAAAACAAAAGTAGGGATCCAAAATAAAATGTAAATTTTGAAATTACAAAAAATTTAGTTCTTTTGCATCAAACAAAAGTGCGGATCGAAAAGAAAATATAAATATCCAAATTACTAAAAATTGAGTTCTTTTTGTAAAGCAAAAGTAGGGATCCAAAATAAAATATAAATTGCGAAATTACAAAAAATTGAGTTCTTTTGCATCAAACAAAAGTACGTATCGAGAATAAAATATAAACATCGAAATTACCAAAAACTAAGTTCTTTTTGTAAAACAAAAGTAGGGATCCAAAATAAACTACAAATTTTGAAATTACAAAAAATTGAGTTCTTTTGCATAAAACAAAAGTACGGATCGAAAAGAAAATATAAATATCCAGATTACTAAAGTTGAGTTCTTTTTGTAAAGCAAAAGTAGGGATCCAAAATAAAATATAAATTTTGAAATTACAAAAAATTGAGTTATTTTGCATAAAACAAAAGTACGTATCGAGAATAAAATATAAATATCTAAATTACCAAAAATTAAGTTCTTTTTGTAAAACAAAAGTAGGGATCCAAAATAAGATACAAATTTTTAAATCATAAAAAATTGAGTTCTTTTGCACAAAACAAAAGTACGTATCGAGAATAAAATATAAATGTCCAAATTACCAAAAATTGAGTTCTTTTTGTAAAACAAAAGTAGGAATCCAAAATAAAATACAAATTTTTAAATCACAAAAAATTGACTTCTTTTGCATAAAACAAAAGTACGTATCGAGAATAAAATACAAATATCTAAATTACCAAAAATTGAGTTCTTTTTGTAAAACAAAACTAGGGATCCAAAATAAAATATAAACTTTTAAATTACAAAAAATTGAGTTCTTTTGCATAAAACAAAAGTACGGATCGAAAAGAGAACATAAATATCCAAATTACTAAAAATTGAGTTATCTTTGTAAAGCTAAAGTGGGGATCCAAAATAAAATATAAATTGCGAAATTACAAAAAATTGAGTTCTTTTGCATAAAATGAAAGTGCGTATCGAGAATAAAATGTAAACATCCAAAGTACCAAAAAATTCAGTTCTTTTTGTACAACAAAAGTAGGGATCCAAAATAAAATATAAATTTTGAAATTACAAAAAATTGAGTTCTTTTGCATAAAACAAAAGTAAGTATCGAGAATAAAATATAAATATCCAAATTACCAAAAATTGAATTCTTTTTTTAAAACAAAAGTAGGGATCCAAAATAAAATGTAAATTTTGAAATTACAAAAAATTGAGTTCTTTTGCATAAAACAAAAGTACGTATTGAGAATAAAATATAAATATCCAAATTACCAAAAATTGAGTTATTTTTTTAAAACAAAAGTGGGGATCCAAAATAAAATGTAAATTTTGAAATTACAAAAAATTGAGTTCTTTTGCATAAAACAAAAGTGCGGATCGAAAAGAAAATATAAATATCCAAATTACTAAAAATTGAGTTCTTTTTGTAAAACAAAAGTAGGGATCCAAAATAAAATATAAATTTTTAAATCACAAAAAATTGAGTTCTTTTGCATAAAACAAAAGTACGTATCGAGAATAAAATATAAATATCCAAATTACCAAAAATTGAGTTCATTTCGTAAAACAAAAGTAGGGATCCAAAATAAAATATAAATTTTGAAATTACAAAAAATTGAGTTCTTTTGCATAAAACAAAAGTGCGGATCAAAAAGAAAATATAAATATCCAAATTACTAAAAATTGAGTTCTTTTTGTAAAGCAAAAGTAGGGATCCAAAATAAAATATAAATTGCGAAATTACAAAAAATTGAGTTCTTTTGCATCAAACAAAAGTACGCATCGAGAATAAAATATAAACATCCAAATTACCAAAAACTGAGTTCTTTTTGTAAAACAAAAGTAGGGATCCAAAATAAAGTACAAATTTCGAAATTACAAAAAATTGAGTTCTTTTGCATAAAACAAAAGTACGGATCGAAAACAAAATATAAATATCCAGATTACTAAAGTTGAGTTCTTTTTCTAAAGCAAAAGTAGGGATCCAAAATAAAATATAAATTTTGAAATTACAAAAAACTGAGTTATTTTGCATAAAACAAAAGTACGTATCGAGAATAAAATATAAATATCCAAATTACCAAAAATTAAGTTCATTTTGTAAAACAAAAATAGGGATCCAAAATAAGATACAAATTTTTAAATCACAAAAAATTGAATTCTTTTGCATAAAACAAAAGTACCTATCGAGAATAAAATATAAATGTCCAAATTACCAAAAATTGAGTTCTTTTTGTAAAACAAAAGTAGGGATCCAAAATAAAATACAAATTTTTAAATCACAAAAAATTGACTTCTTTTGCATAAAACAAAAGTACGTATCGAGAATAAAATACAAATATCTAAATTACCAAAAATTGAGTTCTTTTTGTAAAACAAAACTAGGGATCCAAAATAAAATATAAACTTTTAAATTACAAAAAATTGAGTTCTTTTGCATAAAAAAAAGTACGAATCGAAAAGAGAATATAAATATCCAAATTACTAAAAATTGAGTTCTCTTTGTAAAGCTAAAGTGGGGATCCAAAATAAAATATAAATTACGAAATTACAACAAATTGAGTTCTTTTGCATAAAACGAAAGTGCGTATCGAGAATAAAATGCAAACATCCAAATTACCAAAAATTCAGTTCTTTTTGTAAAACAAAAGTAGGGATCCAAAATAAAATATAAATTTTGAAATTACAAAAAATTGAGTTCTTTTCCATAAAACAAAAGTAAGTATCGAGAATAAAATATAAATATCCAAATTACCAAAAATTTGAGTTCTTTTTTTAAAACAAAAGTAGGGATCCAAAATAAAATGTAAATTTTGAAATTACAAAAAATTGAGTTCTTTTGCATAAAACAAAAGTACGTATCGAGAATAAAATATAAATATCCAAATTACCAAAAATTGAGTTCTTTTTTTAAAACAAAATTATGGATCCAAAATAAAATGTAAATTTTGAAATTAGAAAAAATTGAGTTCTTTTGCATAAAACAAAAGTACGGATCGAAAAGAAAATATAAATATCCAAATTACTAAAAATTGAGTTCTTTTTGTAAAGCAAAAGTAGGGATCCAAAATAAAATATAAATTTTTAAATCACAAAAACTTGAGTTCTTTTGCATAAAACAAAAGTACGTATCGAGAATAAAATATAAATATCCAAATTACCGAAAATTGAGTTCATTTCGTAAAACAAAAGTAGGGATCCAAAACAAAATATAAATTTTGAAATTACAAAAAATTGAGTTCTTTTGCATAAAACAAAAGTGCGGATCGAAAGGAAAATATAAATATCCAAATTACTAAAAATTGAGTTCTTTTTGTAAAGCAAAAGTAGGGATCCAAAATAAAATATAAATTGCGAAATTACAAAAAATTGAGTTCTTTTGCATCAAACAAAAGTACGTATCGAGAGTAAAATATAAACATCCAAATTGCCAAAAACTGAGTTCTTTTTGTAAAACAAAAGTAGGGATCCAAAGTAAAATGTAAATTTTGAAATTACAAAAAATTGAGTTCTTTTGCATAAAACAAAAGTGTGGATCGAAAAGAAAATATAAATATCCAAATTACCTAAAATTGAGTTCTTTTTGTAAAGCAAAAGTAGGGATCCAAAATAAAATATAAATTTTTAAATCACAAAAAATTGAGTTCTTTTGCATAAAACAAAAGTACGTATAGAGAATAAAATATAAATATCCAAATTACCAAGAATTGAGTTCTTTTTTTAAAACAAAAGTAGGGATCCAAAATAAAATGTAAATTTTGAAATTACAAAAAATTGAGTTCTTTTGCATAAAACAAAAGTGCGGATCGAAAAGAAAATATAAATATCCCAATTACTAAAAATTGAGTTCTTTTTGTAAAGCAAAAGCAGGGATCCAAAATAAAATATAAATTGCGAAATTACAAAAAATTGAGTTCTTTTGCATAAAACAAAACTACGGATCGAAAAGAGAACATAAATATCCAAATCACTAGAAATTGAGTTCTTTTTGTAAAACAAAAGTAGGGATCCAAAGTAAAATATAAATTTTGAAAATCCAAAAAATTGAGTTCTTTTGCATAAAACAAAAGTACGTATCGAGAATAAAATATAAATATCGAAATTACCAAAAATTGAGTTCTTTTTGTAAAACAAAAGTAGGGATCCAAAATAAAATATAAATTTTGAAATTACAAAAAATTGAGTTCTTTTGCATAAAACAAAAGTACGTATCGAGAAGAAAATATAAATATCCAAATTACCAAAAATTGAGTTCCTTTTGTAAAACAAAAGTTGGGATCCAAAGTAAAATATAAATTTTTAAATTACAAAAAATTGAGTTCTTTTGAATAAAACAAAAGTATGGATCAAAAAGAAAATAAAAATATCCAAATTACTAAAAATTGAGTTCTTTTTGTAAAGCAAAAGTAGGGATCCAAAATAAAATATAAATTGCGAAATTAGAAAAAATTGAGTTCTTTTGCTTAAAACAAAAGTACGTATCGAGAATAAAATATAAACATCCAAATTAGCAAAAATTGAGTTCCTTTTGTAAAACAAAAGTAGGGATCCAAAATAAAATATAAATTGCGATATTACAAAAAATTGAGTTTTTTTCCATAAAACAAAAGTACGTATCGAGAATAAAATACAAATATCCAAATTACCAAAAATAATGTTTTTTTTGTAAAGCAAAAGTAGGGATCCAAAATAAAATATAAATTTTTAAATTACAAAAAATTGAGTTCTTTTGCATAAAATAAAAGTACGTATCGAGAATAAAATATAAATATCAAAATTACCAAAAATTGAGTTCTTTTTGTAAAACAAAAGTAGGGATCCAAAAATAAAATATAAATTTTGAAATTACAAAAAATTGAGTTCTTTTGCATAAAACAAAAGTACGTATCGAGAATAAAATATAAACATCCAAATTACCAAAAATTGAGTTCTTTTTGTAAAACAAAAGTAGGGATCCAAAGTAAAATATAAATTTTGAAAATCCAAAAAATTGAGTTTTTTTGCATAAAACAAAAGTACGTATCGAGAATAAAATTTAAATATCCAAATTACCAAAAATTGAGTTCTTTTTGTAAAACAAAAGTAGGGATCCAAAATAAAATATAAATTTTGAAATTACAAAAAATTGAGTTCTTTTGCATAAAACAAAAGTACGTATCGAGAATAAAATATAAACATCCAAATTACCAAAAATTGAGTTCTTTTTGTAAAACAAAACTAGGAATCCAAAATAAAATATAAATTTTGAAGTTCCAAAAAATTGAGTTCTTTTGCTTAAAAAAAAAGTACGTATCGAGAATAAAATATAAACATCCAAATTACCAAAAATTGAGTTCTTTTTGTAAAACAAAAGTACGGATTCAAAATAAAATATAAATTTTTAAATTACAAAAAACTGAGTTCTTTTGCATAGAACAAAAGTACGTATCGAGAATAAAATATAAATATCCAAATTAGCAAAAATTGAGTTTTTTTTGTAAAACATAAGTAGGGACCAAAATAAAATATAAATTTTCAAATTCCAAAAAATTGAGTTCTTTTGCATGAAACAAAACTACGTGTCGAGAATAAAATATAAACATCCAAATTACCAAGAATTGAGTTGTTTTTGTAAAACAAAAGTAGGGATCCAAAGTAAAATATAAATTTTGAAAATCCAAAAAATTGAGTACTTTTGCATAAAACAAAAGTACGTATTGAGAATAAAATATAAATATCCAAATTACCAAAAATTGAGCTCTTTTTGTAAAACAAAGGTAGGGATCCCAAATAAAATATAAATTTTGAAATTACAAAAAATTGAGTTCTTTTGCACAAAACAAAAGTACGGATCGAAAAGAGAACATAAATATACAAATTACTAAAAATTGAGTTCTTTTTGTAAAGCAAAATTTGGGATCAAAAATAAAATATAAATTGCAAAATTACAAAAAATTGAGTTCTTTTGCATAAAACAAAAGTACGTATCGAGAATAAAATATAAAAAACAAAATTACCAAAAATGGAGTTCTTTTTGTAAAACAAAAGTAGGGATCCAAAATAAAATATAAATTTTGAAATTACAAAAAATTGAGTTCTTTTGCATAAAACAAAAGTACGTATTAAGAATAAAATATAAATATCTTAATTACCAAAAATTGAGTTCTTTTTGTAAAGCAAAACTAGGGATCCAAAATAAAATATAAATTTTTAAATTACAAAAAATTGAGTTCTTTTACATAAAACAAAAGTACGTATCGAGAATAAAATATAAATATCTAAATTACCAAAAATTGAGTTCTTTTTGTAAAACAAAAGTAGGGATCCAAAATAAAATATAAATTTTTAAATTACAAAAAATTGAGTTTTTTTGCATAAAACAAAAGTACGTATCAAGAATAAAATATAAATATCCAAATTACTAAAAATTGAGTTCTTTTTGTAAAGCAAAAGTAGGGATCCAAAATAAAATATAAATTTTGAAATTACAAAAAGTTGAGTTCTTTTGCATAAAACAAAAGTACTTATCTAGAATACATTATAAATATCCAAATGACTAAAAATTGAGTTCTTTTTGTAAAACAAAAGTAGGGATCCAAAATAAAATATAAATTTTGAAATTACAAAAAATTGAGTTCTTTTGCATAAAACAAAAGTACGTATCGAGAATAAAATATAAATATCCAAATTACCGAAAATTGAGTTTTTTTTGTAAAACAAAAGTAGGGATCCAAAATAAAATATAAATTTTGAAATTACAAAAAATTGAGTTCTTTTGCATAAAACAAAAGTATGTATCGAGAATAAAATATAAATATCCTAATTACCAAAAATTGAGTTCTTTTTGTAAAACAAAAGTTGCGATAAATAAAATATAAATTTTGAAATTCAAAAAATTGAGTTCTTTTGCATAAAACAAAAGTACGTATCGAGAACAAAATATAAATATCTGTTAAATAAAGACGGCAGTGTAAAAACCAAGAGGGGGGGTGAATTGGGTTTTTAAACAAATTTTCTCTTTTAAATAAATTTTCAGGTTTTGAAAAACTTTCAAAAACTTGGATGTGAATTTTTCCAATCCTTTGATTAACGCTGTTGGGATTAGCAGTTGTAATAATGATCCACAATTAAAAGATAAAGAGAAAGAGAAAGAACACAGAGATTTATACTAGTTCGGATTAAACCAAGCCTACATCCAGTTCCCAACCACCACAAATCCGTGATGATTTTTCCCACTATCTTTAATTGAAATTACAGACACCAATTCATGCAATAACAAATAAAGATAAACGGAAACACCTCCTTAGACACACTAAGGATGAAACACCTCCCCAGACACACTGAGGATGAACCCCACCTCTCTTGACACACAAGAGATGAAACACCTCCCTTAGAACAGATCCAAGGGATGAATTTTCCCTTACGTAGAAACGAGTAAAAGAATACACCTGAAATGTGCTTGGATAGAAAGCTTAAGCACAAAGATCACCACTTCCAAAGACTTGATCAAGCCGAAGAGAAGCGAGAAAGCGGCTTTGAAAAAGCTAAGGCGCGAAACACTTTGAATATTTTGTGTTTGTTCAGATGTGTTAAACCTAAGACATTCTCTTTCATTTTATAATACGAAAATGCTCCAAAGTTTCCATTCTTAGGTTGATTTAGAATTAATTTCGCAAAAACGACTCATTTAATCGATTATATTAAAAGCTTAATGGATTATATCATGTTTAAAAACTGGAAAACAAATATCGTCTGATATAATCGATTAGATAAAGGCCATAATCGATTATATTAACCTAGAATCAATATAATCGATTATATTAACCTAGAATCAATATAATCGATTATCAAAGACACTTAATCGATTATTTTGCTCGTTAAACATTTTTAATTCAAATTTTAAATTAAATAATCGATTATCTACGTATGGTAATCGATTAAAAGCGTAGAAAAATGTTTTTGCGAGAAAACACCTTGCTCTCTTGTTTGGGAAGGTCTTGAATGGGATTTATGACTTACTCTTTTTATCCAACACCCAAAACAGAACCTTCTACCTTTGATCCTTCAGCTCTTGAGAAAATCTTCATCAATCTTCTCTCTTGAAAGCTTTGAATGCTCTTTTTGCCTTTCCTTTCTTATCAAGCAACCTTCCTTTGTGAGATGGCACAAGTCTTTAATGTTGATTGAAACTTCCTAAAAACTTCATCATCAAAACTGTAGGTCTCCATAAAACTCTGGACTTGAAATATGCCAACAATCTCCCCCTTTTTGATGATGATAAAAAGAAACCTAGAGACTTGTGATAATATCCTGAAAATCTTGAAAATAATGTATGGATATCTTCATCATAAATATTAGTCCACAAAGGAAATAAAATAGGCAGTCATATAGCATTTAAGTTTCAATTTGAATTTTGAAAAAAGAGATTTCAAGGAATTAATGAGTGAAAATTATTTCTAAAAACTCCCCCTTAAACTATGCTCTTAATTGTTTAAGCTATATAAGGCACTTATTTGAATTATTTCCTAAAGTTCCCTTGAAATAAATTTTCTTAAAAGCTATATTATCTAGACAGATTTTCAATCAAAACAAATATTTTCTCCCCCTTTATTTTTATCATTTTTCAAAAAGATTACATTTTCAGAGATAATTACAGCAGAAGCAAATTAATACACAGAAAATAATAGAGAGAAAAAATACAGCAGCTGGAAAATAATGAAGAACAAGCTAAGGAAAAGTGAACTTGTAGCCTATTCAGTTTCTTCACTATCTTCTTCATCTTCCTCAACATTGGCTGGCTGTTTGCCTCTTGAGGATGTTGTATTATCTTCTTCAAGAGATAATTCTTCAATGTTCATCTTTCTTTCAACTCTATACATCCTTCTATTAAGCCTTGAGAGTTGATGAGAAAGGCCTTGAAATTCCTTGGAGTGAAGATTCATCATAGAATCCATTCTTGATATGAGAAGCTCCTCCACTGATCCTGGTTGAGGTTGAAATTGAGGTGAAGGTTGAGGTTGGTCTTCATCATCTTCTTCCATGGAAGCAGCTCCTTCTTCTCTTTGGGTAAACCTGTTGCCTTGTTCTATGAGGCCCATATGCCTTAGAACATTTTTACCAATCTTGCTATTGCTTAGCAAAATCTATTTATTCTCCCCTTCAAGATCAACACCTTTGTATTCTAGAATCTTAGAAATAAACACAGCATAGGGTAATGCAAAAGAGGAAAGCCTAATGGCTTTAAACATATTATCAAGGATAATTGAGGGCCAATCTATGCTCACATTATTAAGGAATCCATACATTAGAAGAATGTCTTCCTTAGTAAGTTGGGCATGATTAGTGCCTCTTGCAACTAAAATCCAAACAATAACATAATGCAGCATTCTTTCATTTAACTTTACATTACCAACTTTATACAGGTTCTCAACTTGTAGGTTAGGATCCTTGCAGAATTTTCTGAATTCTACCAACTTGTTGAAGTCCTCAAAGCCATATGTGATGTTTATGCCTTGAGTTGAGAGACCAGCTACATTGTTCCACAAATCTTCATCAAAGAAGATCCTTACACCTTTCACTTTGGTGCTTGGACTGGCTGTTCTTGATGTCAAGTTCATGTAAAACACTCTAACCAAATCTGGATAGAATGCCCCTTCCATCTCCACAAATTGTTGTAGTCCACTTCCTACTAAAAATTCCTGAAATTGAAAACCGTGAGATCTAAAAAATTCACAAGACAAGAATTTAGGGGTAAGAATTTTTCTATCCTTCCACTTGTTAACAAAACCAATTTGCAGATCCTCATCTGAAATCCAACCAGCTAGAGTTGGAGGTCTCCTTTCTTGAGAAGTCATTGGCTCCTTGCCCTTTCTCCTTGATGGCATCTTCCTTCTTCTTTGATCAGCCATTGTGGTGATATAAAAGACAAGAGAAATTGCACAACAAGATAATAGAATAACGAGAGACAACACGAGAGAATTAAAATTCGCACAAGACGACAAATAACGCTGAAACAGACAAGAGTGAAAGAGAGAGTGAGTGAGTCACTTTGATTCTCAAACCAGCTATTTATAGAATGAAATCCGGGTCATAAAACGTTGATTTAATGAAAATATATCCGTTGGGAACGAATATAGCCGTTTAAAAAAGACAAAACACGTGAAAACATGGCCAACGTTCGAAAATCAGATTTGCAGAAAAACACAGAATGGTGCATTTAATCGATTATATTCTCATTTAATCGATTATTTGCCTTCAAAATTTTTCCAGAAAACGAAAACCCATAAATTTAATCGATTATGTGCATTCCTTAATCGATTAAATTGCTCCCCAGCGATTTAATCGATTATGTCATAAACTTAATCGATTATGTTTTAAAATATTTTCACAAACACCGCGTTTAATCGATTAAGACACGAAACCTAATCGATTAAATACGTAATTTTTTGTAAAACGCTGAAACAACATCAAAAACAACGACAAACATCAATTAAGCAACAGATTTATCACAAACAATCCCTAGATCTCTTCTAAGCTCATAAAATCTATCTCTAGGCAAAGGTTTGGTGAAGATATCAGCTAGTTGATGTTTGGTATCTATATATTCTATAATGCAATCTCCTTTAGCTATATGATCTCTAATGAAATGGTGTCTAATTTCTATATGCTTGGTCTTAGAATGCATGATAGGGTTCCTAGTCAGGTTAATGGCACTAGTGTTATCACACTTAAGAGGGATATGATCTAGAAAGATATCAAAGTCTTCTAATTCTTTGCTTCATCCACGGTATTTGAGCACAACAACTCCTGCTTGCTATATACTCAACCTCCAGTGGTTGAAAGAGCAACACTAGCCTGTTTCTTAGAATGCCATGAAACTAAGGAACATCCTAAAACCTATGATACTAGGTGAGGCTCCTGAAGGGTACCATAAACCAAAGGATGTTGTTCCTCTAAGGTACTTAAGGATTCTCTTAACGGCTTTTAGGTGAGACTCTCTAGGGTTGGCTTGAAACCTAGCACAAACACACACGTTGCATTATATCAGGTCTACTAGCAGTAAGATAAAGTAAAGATCCGATCATACCTCGATACCGTGTTTAATCTACCGCCTTACCGTTTAAATCTTGATCTAGATAGCAAGATGTAGCCATGGGGGTTGAAGCTTCTTTCGAACTTTCCATCTCAAATTTCTTCAAGAGTTCCTTGCAATACTTTGTTTGACATATAAAAATACCTTTATTCAATTGTTTGATTTGCAAGCCAAGAAAGAAATTTAGTTCTCCCATCATGGACATTTCAAACTCTCCCTGCATATTCTTAGCAAACTCTTGGCAAAGATCATCGTTAGTTGATCCAAAAATAATATCATCAACATAAACTTGAACAATGAGAATATGTTTCTTTGATTTCTTAATAAAAAGAGTAGAATCAACTTTACCTCTTCTAAAATTATTTTCAAGTAAGAAATTACTTAACCTTTCATACCAAGATCTTGGGGCTTGTTTGAGTCCATATAAAGCTTTCTTCAACTTGTAGACATGATTAGGATTTTTGAAATCTTCAAAGCCTGGAGGTTGTTCTACATAGACTTCTTCCTTGATATATCCGTTTAGAAAAGCACTTTTTACATCCATTTGAAATAATTTGAATCCCATAATGGAGGCATATGCTAACAACAAGCGGATAGCTTCAAGTCTTGCTCTTGGAGCATAGGTTTCATCATAATCTATGCCTTCTTCTTGTCTATAACCTTTTGCAACCAGCCTTGCTTTGTTCTTTGTGATGTTTCCATCTTCATCAAGCTTATTTCTAAAGACCCATCTTGTACCTATGACCTGCATATTATTAGTCTTAGGAATTAAATCCCATACCTGATTTCTTTCAAACTGATTTAGCTCTTCTTGCATTGCAATACACCAATGTTCATCCGTCAATGCTTCTTCTACATTTTTCGGTTCAACTTTGTGAAACAAAAGCAACATTCATGCAGAAATTATTCATATTCCTCCTTGTTCTTACACCTGTTGATATGTCTCCAATGACATTTTCCAAGGAAACGTTTCTAGGTGGTCTCCATTCTTTTGGTAGACTCTCATCATGAGGAGGATTCTCATCCAAGCTGATTTCTTCAACGGCTTCTTCAAGAGGAGTTTCTTCTTGATGTACTCCTTCATCATCTGCAAAGAATCTTTTTGACTCAAGAGGGTTTCCTCAAGGTCTAGATATTCATCAAAGACAACATGTATAGATTCTTCAATGGTTAAAGTCCTCTTATTAAAAACTCTATATGCTTTACTATGCAAAGAATAACCTAAAAATGTAGCTTCATCGATTTAGCATCAAATTTCCCAAGGCTATCTTTTCAGTTATTCAAAACAAAACATTTACATCCAAAAATTCTGAAATAAGAAATGTTTGGTTTTCTCCCTTTGAAAAGCTCATAAGGAGTTAATTTTAAAATAGGTCTTATTAAAACTCTGTTTAAAAACGTGACATGCGGTACTTACGACATCGGCCCAAAAATATTTAGGTAAATTATTTTTCGTTCAACATAGTTCTTGCAAGTTCTTCCAAAGATCTATTTTTCCTTTCAACCACACCATTTTGTTGAGGTGTTCTTGGTGCTGAAAAATTATGAGAAATTCCATTTTCTTCACAAAAATTTTCAAAAGAAATATTTTGAAATTCACCGCCATGATCACTTCGTAAAAACTTGATTTTTAAATCTTTTTCATTTTGAATAACCTTGGCAAATTTTCTAAATTCTTTAAAAGCATCACTTTTAGATGAAAGAAAAAGAGTCCAAGTGAATCTAGAGTAATCATCAACAATCACAAGAGCATAATAATTGCCACCAAAACTTTTTGTTCTAGAGGGACCAAATAAATCCATGTGTAGTAATTCTAAAGGTTTTGAAGTGGAAACAACATTTTTAGATTTAAAAGAACTTTTCGTTTGCTTCCCTTTTTGACAAGCTGCACATAGTTTGTTCTTTTCAAAAACCAGTTTTGGCAAACCAATCACTAACTCTTTAGATATGAGTTTACTTAGATGAGGCATATGAATGTGAGCAGCTCTTCTATGCCATAACCATGGATCCTCTTCTTTCGCAACTAAACAAGGCAGATTATTAGATGTAGATGCACAATCAATATCAATCAAATAAATGTTATTATGTCTCTTACCAATGAGGGCGATTTCATTTGAGTCCTTGTGATGAATTTTGCAAAGATCACTATCAAACGTTACCTTTAAACCTTTATCACAAAGTTGACTAATGCTTAGCAAATTGTGCTTCAATCCATCAACAAGAAGAACATCATGAATCTTTAAGGAGTCTCCAACCATTCCGCTACCAATGATTTTTCCCTTATTGTTGTCACCATAGGTTACAAAACCTTGTTCTTTCTTCTTGAAGCTTTTGAATTTGCTTTTATCACCCGTCATGTGCCTTGAACAACCACTATCAAGATACCATAGTGACTTTTTGGACTTGGGACCAACCTGTATCATAAGAAAAAAAAATTTAGGTCCCCTAAAGTCACTTATTAGGGTCCTCATGGGTTAGAAACAGATTTTCCTTTGGGAACCCATTTATATTTCCCATTAGGAACACTAAAACGTTTAATATTGCATCTATTTACCGAATGACCTTTATGCATGCAATAAAAACATGTAGGAGCATTTGTTTTTCTTGGTATGTATGTATTTTTATAAAACTTCTTTTTAGGTTCATTTGTTTTATTTTTGAAATAAGGAACTTCAAAAACCTTTTTTTCATATTTGATGATTCTCCTTGAACAAAAACAATTTTGTTTGAATTATTTTTATTTTGGAAATTGTAACCAAGTCCTGCTTTTTCGTATAAACCTTTGTTGTCTTTCAAAACATTATTTAAATTATTATTACCCATTGTAATTTTTGAAAGAGACTTTTCAAGATAAGAAACTTTGTTTGCAAGAACGCTACAATTTTCACAAATAGTAATTTTCGTTTTGCATTTGCAAGGGATAAGCGCTGTTTTCAAATCATCCTTTAAAACAATTTTCTCTTGTTCCAAATCTAAAATTTTCTTTTCAAGATTCTTGTAGTCATTTTTTAATTTATTGTGAAAGAAAGTTAATTTTTTAGATTTTTCACATAATTCCAAAAACTCTTCAAGCAAATCATCATAATTATTTGGAAGGCCAGAATCACTTACCTTGCTACATGTGGATTCGGCATCATCATCATCATCGCCATAAGACGGATATTGGCTTCTTCTTCGATTCACTTGCACTAGAAGAACTCACGTCATTATCTTCCCACGCGATGTATGCCTTCTTTTTCTTTTTGTCAAAAGGCTTCTTGTATTTCTTTGCCTTTTCCTCATCCTTCTTGATGTTGGGGCAATCCGACTTCAAGTGTCCCCTTTTCCACAACCATAGCATTTAAAATTATCAAGAGAATTTAGGTTTTCAGTTTTCTTACCTTTCTTGTAATTCCCTTTGTTCTTGTTCTTGATGAACTTTTTGTACTTTTTGACAAACAAGCTTATGTCACTGCATTCAAGATCATCATCTGTGTCACTACTCTCATCTTTGTGGGATTCCGCTTTAAGAGCAACACCTTTTCTTTTGACTTCTTCTTCTTCTCCTTTGAAGCGTCCAAGTTCCATTTCATGTTCTCTGAGTTTCCCGAAGAGAGTTGTCATGTTCATGTTTGACAGATTCTTTGATTCCGTGATGGTCGTCACTTTAGGTTGCCAAGTCCTGTCCAAAGATTTCAAAATTTTGACATTTAATTCTTCAGTATCGAATTTCTTACCTAATGCCTTGAGATAATTTACGATGTGAGTAAATCTCTTTTGTACATCGCATATGGTTTCTCCTTTGCTCATACGGAACATTTCATATTCCTGAATCAAGGTGTTCTTCCTTGATCGTTTCACTTCTTCCGTTCCTTCATGTGTGACTTCTAGAGTGTCCCACATCTCCTTTGCAGTAGTGCAATCCGATAACCTGTAAAACTCATCAATGGTTAAGGCAGATGCTATCATGTTACACGCCCTTATGTCGCATTGATTCTGGTTGTATTCGTCCTTGCTCCAATTTGCTTTCTTCTTAGGTACTTGCGCTTCTTCAACAACAACCATAGGAATAAATGGACCATTTACAACAGCATCCCAAACGCCTTGATCATTAGACCTTAGAAAAATTTCCATCCTCTTTTTCCAAAAAGGATAGTTTTCACCTGTAAAAAGTGGTGGTCTATGAATAGATGCACCTTCAGCAAAAGTTTGATTTTTGTCTGCCATAAGGATCTTGTTTTTGAATAACTTTCAAAAAACCAGCTCTGAGGCCAATGGTTAAATAAAGACGGCAGTGTAAAAACCAAGAGGGGGGTGAATTGGATTTTTAAACAAATTTTCTCTTTTAAATAAATTTTCAGGTTTTGAAAAACTTTCAAAAACTTGGATGTGAATTTTTCCAATCCTTTGATTAACGCTGTTGGGATTAGCAATTGTAATAATGATCCACAATTAAAAGATAAAGAGAAAGAGAAAGAACACATAGATTTATACTTGGTTCGGATTAAGCCAATCCTACATCCAGGTTCCCAACCACCACAAATCCGTGATGATTTTCCCCACTATCTTTAATTGAAATTACAGACACCAATTCATGCAATAACAAATAAAGATAAGCGGAAACACCTCCTTAGACACACTAAGGATGAAACACCTCCCGGACACACCGAGGATGAAACCCACCTCTCTTGACACACAAGAGATGAAACACCTCCCTTAGAAGCAGATCCAAGGGATGAATTTTCCCTTTACGAAAAGCAGTAAAAGAATACACCTGAAATGTGCTTGGATAGAAAGCTTAAGCACAAAGATCACCACTTCCAAAGACTTGATCAAGCCGAAGAGAGCGGAAAGCGGCTTTGAAAAAGCTAAGGCGCAGAAACACTTTGAATATTTTGTGTTTGTTCAGATGTGTTAAACCTAAGACATTCTCTTTCATTTTATAATACGAAAATGCTCCAAAGTTTCCATTCTTAGGTTGATTTAGAATTAATTTCGCAAAAACGACTCATTTAATCGATTATATTAAAAGCTTAATCGATTATATCATGTTTAAAAACTGGAAAACAAATATCGTCTGATATAATCGATTAGATTAAGGCCATAATCGATTATATTAACCTAGAATCAATATAATCGATTATCAAAGACACTTAATCGATTATTTTGCTCGTTAAACATTTTTAATTCAAATTTTAAATTAAATAATCGATTATCTACGTATGGTAATCGATTAAAAGCGTCGAAAAACGTTTTTGCCAGAAAACACCTTGCTCTCTTGTTTGGAAAGGTCTTGAATGGGATTTATGACTTACTCTTTTTATCCAACACCCAAAACAGAACCTTCTACCTTTGATCCTTCAGCTTTTGAGAAAATCTTCATCAATCTTCTCTCTTGAAAGCTTTGAATGCTCTTTTTGCCTTTCCTTTCTTATCAAGCAACCTTCCTTTGTGAGATGGCACAAGTCTTTAATGTTGATTGAAACTTCCTAAAAACTTCATCATCAAAACTGTAGGTCTCCATAAAATTGAGTTCTTTTTGTAAAGCAAAACTAGGGATCCAAAATAAAATATAAATTTTTAAATTACAAAAAATTGAGTTCTTTTGCATAAAACAAAAGTACGTATCGAGAATAAAATATAAACATCCAAATTACCAAAAATTGAGTTCCTTTTGTAAAACAAAAGTAGGGAACCAAAATAAAATATAAATTGCGATATTACAAAAAATTGAGTTTTTTTCCATAAAACAAAAGTACGTATCGAGAATAAAATATATATATCCAAATTACCAAAAATTGAGTTCTTTTCGTAAAGCAAAACTAGGGATCCAAAATATAAATTAAAAAAAATTGAGTTCTTTTGCATAAAACAAAAGTACGGATCGAAAAGAAAATATAAATATCCAAATTACGAAAAATTGAGTTCTTTTTGTAAAGCAAAATTAGGGATCCAAAATAAAATATAAATTTTTAAATTACAAAAAATTGAGTTCTTTTGCATAAAACAAAAGTACGTATCGAGAATAAAATATAAATATCCAAATTACTAAAAATTGAGCTATTTTTGTAAAACAAAAGTAGGGATCGAAAATAAAATATAAATTTTGAAATTACAAAAAATTGAGTTGTTTTGCATAAAACAAAAGTACGTATCGAGAATAAAATATAAATATCCAAATTACCAAAAATTGAGTTCTTTTTGTAAAATAAAAGTAGGGATCCAAAATAAAATATAAATTTTTAAATTACAAAAAATTGACTTTTTTTGCATAAAACAAAAGTACGTATCAAGAATAAAATATAAATATCCAAATTACTAAAAATTGAGTTCTTTTTGTAAAGCAAAAGTAGGGATCCAAAATAAAATATAAATTTTTAAATTAAAAAAACTTGAGTTCTTTTGCATACAACAAAAGTACGTATCGAGAATAAAATATAAATATCCTAATTACCAAAAATTGAGTTCTTTTTGTAAAGCAAAAGTAGGGATCCAAAATAAAATATAAATTTTTAAATTACAAAAAATTGAGTTCTTTTGCATAAAACAAAAGTATGTATCGAGAATAAAATATAAGTATCCAAATTACCAAAAATTGAGTTCTTTTTGTAAAATAAAAGTAGGGATCCAAAATAAAATATAAATTTTTAAATTACAAAAAATTGACTTTTTTTGCATAAAACAAAAGTACGTATCAAGAATAAAATATAAATATCCAAATTACTAAAAATTGAGTTCTTTTTGTAAAGCAAAAGTAGGGATCCAAAATAAAATATAAATTTTTAAATTAAAAAAACTTGAGTTCTTTTGCATAAAACAAAAGTACGTATCGAGAATAAAATATAAATATCCAAATTACCAAAAATTGAGTTCTTTTTGTAAAACAAAACTAGGGATCCAAAATAAAATATAAATTTTTAAATTACAAAAATTGAGTTTTTTGCATAAAACAAAAGTACGTATCAAGAATAAAATATAAATATCCAAATTACTAAAAATTGAGTTCTTTTTGTAAAGCAAAAGTAGGGATCCAAAATAAAATATAAATTTTTAAATTAAAAAAACTTGAGTTCTTTTGCATAAAACAAAAGTACGTATCGAGAATAAAATATAAATATCCTAATTACCAAAAATTGAGTTCTTTTTGTAAATCAAAACTACGGATCCAAAATAAAATACAAATTTTTAAATTACAAAAAATTGAGTTCTTTTGCATAAAACAAGAGTATGTATCGAGAATAAAATATAAATATCCAAATTACCAAAAATTGAGTTCTTTTTGTAAAACAAAAGTAGGGATCCAAAATAAAATATAAATTTTTAAATTACAAAAAATTGACTTTTTTGGCATAAAACAAAAGTACGTATCAAGAATAAAATATAAATATCCAAATTACTAAAAATTGAGTTCTTTTTGTAAAGTAAAAGTAGGGATCAAAAATAAAATATAAATTTTTAAATTAAAAAAACTTGAGTTCTTTTGCATAAAACAAAAGTACGTATCGAGAATAAAATATAAATATCCTAATTACCAAAAATTGAGTTCTTTTTGTAAATCAAAACTACGGATCCAAAATAAAATATAAATTTTTAAATTACAAAAAATTGAGTTCTCTTGCATAAAACAAAAGTACGGATCGAAAAGAGAATATAAATATCATAATTACTAAAAATTGAGTTCTTTTTGTAAAGCAAAAGTAGGGATCCAAAATAAAATATAAATTTTTAAATTACAAAAAATTGAGTTCTTTTGCATAAAACAAAAGTACGTATCGAGAATAAAATATAAAATCCAACTTACCAAAAATTGAGTTCTTTTTGTAAAACAAAAGTAGGGATCCAAAATAAAATATAAATTTTGAAGTTCCAAAAAATTGAGTTGTTTTGCATAAAACAAAAGTACGTATCGAGAATAAAATATAAATATCCAAATTACCAAAAATTGAGTTCTTTTTGTAAAACAAAAGTAGGGATCCAAAATAAAATATAAATTTTTAAATTACAAAAATTGAGTTTTTTTTGCATAAAACAAAAGTACGTATCGAGAATAAAATATAAATATCCAAATTACCAAAAATTGAGTTCTTTTTGTAAAACAAATGTAGGGATCCAAAATAAAATATAAATTTTTAAATTAAAAAAACTTGAGTTCTTTTGCATAAAACAAAAGTACGTATCGAGAATAAAATATAAATATCCAAATTACCAAAAATTGAGTTCTTTTTGTAAAACAAAAGTAGGGATCCAAAATAAACTATAAATTTTTAAATTACAAAAATTGAGTTCTCTTGCATAAAACAAAAGTACGGATCGAAAAGAAAATATAAATATCCAAGTTAACAAAAATTGAGTTCTTTTTGTAAAGCAAAAGTAGGGATCCAAAATAAAATATAAATTTTGAAATTACAAAAAATTGAGTTTTTTTGCATAAAACAAAAGTACGTATCAAGAATAAAATATAAATATCCAAATGACTAAAAATTGAGTTCTTTTTGTAAAGCAAAAGTAGGGATCCAAAATAAAATATAAATTTTTAAATTAGAAAAACTTGAGTTCCTTTGCATAAAACAAAAGTACGTATTGAGAATAAAATATAAATATCCAAATTACCAAAAATTGAGCTCTTTTTGTAAAACAAAGGTAGGGATCCAAAATAAAATATAAATTTTGAAATTACAAAAAATTCAATTCTTTTGCATAAAACAAAAGTACGGATCGAAAAGAGAATATAAATATCCAAATTACTAAAAATTGAGTTCTTTTTGTAAAGCAAAAGTAGGGATCCAAAATAAAATATAAATTTTTAAATTAGAAAAACTTGAGTTCGTTTGCATAAAACAAAAGTACGTATTGAGAATAAAATATAAATATCCAAATTACCAAAAATTGAGCTCTTTTTGTAAAACAAAAGTAGGGATCCAAAATAAAATATAAATTTTGAAATTACAAAAATTAAGTTCTTTTGCATAAAACAAAAGTACTGGATCGAAAAGAGAATATAAATATCCAAATTACTAAAAATTGAGTTCTTTTGTAAAGCAAAAGTAGGGATCAAAAATAAAAGATAAATTGCAAAATTACAAAAATTGAGTTCTTTTGCATAAAACAAAATTACGTATCGAGAATAAAATATAAACATCCAAATTACAAAAATTGAGTTCTTTTTGTAAAACAAAAGTAGGGATCCAAAATAAAATATAAATTTTGAAGTTCCAAATAATTGAGTTCTTTTGCATAAAACAAAAGTACGTATCGAGAATAAAATATAAACATCCAAATTACCAAAAATTGAGTTCTTTTTGTAAAACAAAAGTAGGGATCCAAAATAAAATATAAATTTTGAAATTTCAAAAATTGAGTTCTTTTGCATAAAACAAAAGTACGTATCAAAAATAAAATATAAATATCTTAATTATCAAAAATTTAGTTGTTTTTGTAAAACAAAAGTAGGGATCCAAAATAAAATATAAATTCTGAAATCACAAAAAATTGAGTTGTTTTGCATAAAACAAATGTACGAATCGAAAAGAGAATATAAATATCCAAATTACGAAAAATTGAGTTCTTTTTGTAAAGCAAAACTACGGATCCAAAATAAAATATAAATTTTGAAATTACAAAAAATTGAGTTCTTTTGCATAAACAAAAGTACGGATCAAAAAGAGAATATAAATATCGAAATTACTAAAAATATTGAGTTCTTTTTGTAAAGCAAAAGTAGGGATCCAAAATAAAATATAAATTTTTAAATTAAAAAAACTTGAGTTCTTTTGCATACAACAAAAGTACGTATCGAGAATAAAATATAAATATCCTAATTACCAAAAATTGAGTTCTTTTTGTAAAGCAAAAGTAGGGATCCAAAATAAAATATAAATTTTTAAATTACAAAAAATTGAGTTCTTTTGCATAAAACAAAAGTATGTATCGAGAATAAAATATAAATATCCAAATTACCAAAAATTGAGTTCTTTTTGTAAAACAAAAGTAGGGATCCAAAATAAAATATAAATTTTTAAATTACAAAAATTGACTTTTTTTGCATAAAACAAAAGTACGTATCAAGAATAAAATATAAATATCCAAATTACTAAAAATTGAGTTCTTTTTGTAAAGCAAAAGTAGGGATCCAAAATAAAATATAAATTTTTAAATTAAAAAAACTTGAGTTCTTTTGCATAAAACAAAAGTACGTATCGAGAATAAAATATAAATATCCAAATTACCAAAAATTGAGTTCTTTTTGTAAAACAAAAGTAGGGATCCAAAATAAAATATAAATTTTTAAATTACAAAAAATTGACTTTTTTTGCATAAAACAAAAGTACGTATCAAGAATAAAATATAAATATCCAAATTACTAAAAATTGAGTTCTTTTTGTAAAGCAAAAGTAGGGATCCAAAATAAAATATAAATTTTTAAATTAAAAAACTTGAGTTCTTTTGCATAAAACAAAAGTACGTGATCGAGAATAAAATATAAATATCCTAATTACCAAAAATTGAGTTCTTTTGTAAATCAAAACTACGGATCCAAAATAAAATACAAATTTTTAAATTACAAAAAATTGAGTTCTTTTGCATAAAACAAGAGTATGTATCGAGAATAAAATATAAATATCCAAATTACCAAAAATTGAGTTCTTTTTGTAAAACAAAAGTAGGGATCCAAAATAAAATATAAATTTTTAAATTACAAAAAATTGACTTTTTTGGCATAAAACAAAAGTACGTATCAAGAATAAAATATAAATATCCAAATTACTAAAAATTGAGTTCTTTTTGTAAAGTAAAAGTAGGGATCAAAAATAAAATATAAATTTTTAAATTAAAAACTTGAGTTCTTTTGCATAAAACAAAAGTACGTGATCGAGAATAAAATATAAATATCCTAATTACCAAAAATTGAGTTCTTTTTGTAAATCAAAACTACGGATCCAAAATAAAATATAAATTTTTAAATTACAAAAAATTGAGTTCTCTTGCATAAAACAAAAGTACGGATCGAAAAGAGAATATAAATATCATAATTACTAAAAATTGAGTTCTTTTTGTAAAGCAAAAGTAGGGATCCAAAATAAAATATAAATTTTTAAATTACAAAAAATTGAGTTCTTTTGCATAAAACAAAAGTACGTATCGAGAATAAAATATAAAATCCAACTTACCAAAAATTGAGTTCTTTTTGTAAAACAAAAGTAGGGATCCAAAATAAAATATAAATTTTGAAGTTCCAAAAAATTGAGTTGTTTTGCATAAAACAAAAGTACGTATCGAGAATAAAATATAAATATCCAAATTACCAAAAATTGAGTTCTTTTTGTAAAACAAAAGTAGGGATCCAAAATAAAATATAAATTTTTAAATTACAAAAAATTGAGTTTTTTTGCATAAAACAAAAGTACGTATCAAGAATAAAATATAAATATCCAAATTACTAAAAATTGAGTTCTTTTTGTAAAGCAAAAGTAGGGATCCAAAATAAAATATAAATTTTTAAATTAAAAAAACTTGAGTTCTTTTGCATAAAACAAAAGTACGTATCGAGAATAAAATATAAATATCCTAATTACCAAAAATTGAGTTCTTTTTGAAAGCAAAACTAGGGATCCAAAATAAAATATAAATTTTTAAATTACAAAAAATTGAGTTCTCTTGCATAAAACAAAAGTACGGATCGAAAAGATAATATAAATATCCAAATTACTAAAAATTGAGTTCTTTTTGTAAAGCAAAAGTAGGGATCCAAAATAAAATATAAATTTTTAAATTACAAAAAATTGAGTTTTTTTGCATAAAACAAAAGTACGTATCAAGAATAAAATATAAATATCCAAATGACTAAAAATTGAGTTCTTTTTGTAAAGCAAAAGTAGGGATCCAAAATAAAATATAAATTTTTAAATTAGAAAAACTTGAGTTCCTTTGCATAAAACAAAAGTACGTATTGAGAATAAAATATAAATATCCAAATTACCAAAAATTGAGCTCTTTTTGTAAAACAAAGGTAGGGATCCAAAATAAAATATAAATTTTGAAATTACAAAAAATTCAATTCTTTTGCATAAAACAAAAGTACGGATCGAAAAGAGAATATAAATATCCAAATTACTAAAAATTGAGTTCTTTTTGTAAAGCAAAAGTAGGGATCCAAAATAAAATATAAATTTTTAAATTAGAAAAACTTGAGTTCGTTTGCATAAAACAAAAGTACGTATTGAGAATAAAATATAAATATCCAAATTACCAAAAATTGAGCTCTTTTTGTAAAACAAAAGTAGGGATCCAAAATAAAATATAAATTTTGAAATTACAAAAAATTAAGTTCTTTTGCATAAAACAAAAGTACGGATCGAAAAGAGAATATAAATATCCAAATTACTAAAAATTGAGTTCTTTTTGTAAAGCAAAAGTAGGGATCAAAAATAAAAGATAAATTGCAAAATTACAAAAAATTGAGTTCTTTTGCATAAAACAAAATTACGTATCGAGAATAAAATATAAACATCCAAATTACAAAAAATTGAGTTCTTTTTGTAAAACAAAAGTAGGGATCCAAAATAAAATATAAATTTTGAAGTTCCAAATAATTGAGTTCTTTTGCATAAAACAAAAGTACGTATCGAGAATAAAATATAAACATCCAAATTACCAAAAATTGAGTTCTTTTTGTAAAACAAAAGTAGGGATCCAAAATAAAATATAAATTTTGAAATTTCAAAAAATTGAGTTCTTTTGCATAAAACAAAAGTACGTATCAAAAATAAAATATAAATATCTTAATTATCAAAAATTTAGTTGTTTTTGTAAAACAAAAGTAGGGATCCAAAATAAAATATAAATTCTGAAATTACAAAAAATTGAGTTGTTTTGCATAAAACAAATGTACGAATCGAAAAGAGAATATAAATATCCAAATTACGAAAAATTGAGTTCTTTTTGTAAAGCAAAACTACGGATCCAAAATAAAATATAAATTTTGAAATTACAAAAAATTGAGTTCTTTTGCATAAAACAAAAGTACGGATCAAAAAGAGAATATAAATATCGAAATTACTAAAAATATTGAGTTCTTTTTGTAAAGCAAAAGTAGGGATCCAAAATAATATATAAATTTTTAAATTACAAAAAATTGAGTTTTTTTGGATAAAACAAAAGTACGTATCAAGAATAAAATATAAATATGCAAATTACTAAAAATTGAGTTCTTTTTGTAAAGCAAAAGTAGGGATCCAAAATAAAATATAAATTTTTAAATTACAAAAACTTGAGTTCTTTTGCATAAAACAAAAGTACGTATCGAGAATAAAATATAAACATCCAAATTACCAAATATTGAGTTCTTTTTGTAAAACAAAAGTAGGGATCCAAAATAAAATATAAATTTTGAAGTTCCAAAAAGTTGAGTTCTTTTGCATAAAACAAAAGTACGTATCGAAAATAAAATATAAACATCCAAATTACCAAAAATTGAGTTCTTTTCGTAAAACAAAAGTATGGATCCAAAATAAAATATGAGTTTTGAAATTACAAAAAATTGAGTTCTTTTGCATAAAACAAAAGTACGTATCGAGAATAAAATATAAATATCCAAATTACCAAAAATTGAGTTCTTTTTGTAAAACAAAAGTAGGGATCCAAAATAAAATATAAATTTTGAAATTACAAAAAATAAAGTTCTTTTGCATAAAACAAAAGTACGTATCGAGAATAAAATATAAATATCCAAACTACCAATAATTGAGCTCTTTTTGTAAAACAAAAGTAAGGATCCAAAATAAAATATAAATTCTGCAATTATAAAAAATTGAGTTGTTTTGCATAAAACAAATGTACGAATCGAAAAGAGAATATAAATATCCAAATTACGAAAAATTGAATTCTTTTTGTAAAGCAAAACTAGGGATCCAAAATAAAATTTAAATTTTGAAATTACAAAAAATTGAGTTCTTTTGCATAAAACAAAAGTACGTATCGAGAATAAAATATAAATATCCAAATTACCAAAAATTGAGTTCTTTTTGTAAAACAAAAGTAGGGATCCAAAATAAAATATAAATTTTTAAATTACAAAAAATTGAGTTTTTTTGCATAAAACAAAAGTACGTATCGAGAATAAAATATAAACATCCAAATTACCAAAAATTGAGTTCTTTTTGTAAAACAAAAGTAGGGATCCAAAATAAAATATAAATTTTGAAGTTGCAAAAAATTGAGTTCTTTTGCATAAAACAAAAGTACGTATCGAGAATAAAATATAAACATCCAAATTACCAATAATTGAGTTCTTTTTGTAAAACAAAAGTCGGGATCCAAAATAAAATATAAATTGCGAAATTACAAAAAATTGAGTTCTTTTGCATAAAACAAAAGTACGTATCGAGAATAAAATATAAACAACAAAATTACCAAAAATTGAGTTCTTTTTGTAAAACAAAAGTAGGGATCCAAAATAAAATATAAATTTTGAAATTACAAAAAATTGAGTTCTTTTGCATAAAACAAAAGTACGTATCAAGAATAAAATATAAATATCTTAATTACCAAAAATTGAGTTCTTTTTATAAAGCAAAACTAGGGATCCAAAATAAAATATAAATTTTTAAATTACAAAAAATTGAGTTCTTTTGCATAAAACAAAAGTACGTATCGAGAGTAAAATATAAATATCCAAATTACCAAAAATTGAATTCTTTTTGTAAAACAAAAGTAGGGATCCAAAATAAAATATAAATTTTTAAATTGCAAAAAATTGAGTTTTTTTGCATAAAACAAAAGTACGTATCAAGAATAAAATATAAATATCCAAATGACTAAAAATTGAGTTCTTTTTGTAAAGCAAAAGTAGGGATCCAAAATAAAATATAAATTTTTAAATTAGAAAAACTTGAGTTCTTTTGCATAAAACAAAAGTACGTATTGAGAATAAAATATAAATATCCAAATTACCAAAAATTGAGCTCTTTTTGTAAAACAAAAGTAGGGATCCAAAATAAAATATAAATTTTGAAATTACAAAAAATTCAGTTCTTTTGCATAAAACAAAAGTACGGATCGAAAAGAGAATATAAATATCCAAATTACTAAAAATTGAGTTCTTTTTGTAAAGCAAAAGTAGGGATCAAAAATAAAAGATAAATTGCAAAATTACAAAAAATTGAGTTCTTTTGCATAAAACAAAAGTACGTATCGAGAATAAAATATAAACATCCAAATTACAAAAAATTGAGTTCTTTTTGTAAAACAAAAGTAGGGATCCAAAATAAAATATAAATTCTGAAATTACAAAAAATTGAGTTGTTTTGCATAAAACAAATGTACGAATCGAAAAGAGAATATAAATATCCAAATTACGAAAAATTGAGTTCTTTTTGTAAAGCAAAACTAGGGATCCAAAATAAAATATAAATTTTGAAATTACAAAAAATTGAGTTCTTTTGCATAAAACAAAAGTACGTATCGAAAATAAAATATAAATATCCAATTTACCAAAAATTGAGTTTTTTTTGTAAAACAAAAGTAGGGATCCAAAATAAAATATAAATTTTAAATTCAAAAAATTGAGTTCTTTTGCATAAAAAAAAAGTACGTATCGAGAATAAAATATAAATAACCAAATTACCAAAAATTGAGTTCTTTTTGTAAAGCAAAACTAGGGATCCAAAATAAAATATAAATTTTGAAATTACAAAAAATTGAGTTCTTTTGCATAAAACAAAAGTACGTATCGAGAATAAAATATAAATATCCAATTTACCAAAAATTGAGTTTTTTTTGTAAAACAAAAGTAGGGATCCAAAATAAAATATAAATTTTGAAATGACAAAAAATAAAGTTCTTTTGCATAAAACAAAAGTACGTATCGAGAATAAAATATAAATATCCTAATTACCAAAAATTGAGTTCTTTTTGTAAAACAAAAGTTGCGATCCAAAATAAAATATAAATTTTGAAATTCAAAAAATTGAGTTCTTTTGCATAAAACAAAAGTACGTATCAAGAATAAAATATAAATATCCAAATTACCAAAAATTGAGTTCTTTTTGTAAAACAAAAGTAGGCATCCAAAATAAAATATAAATTTTTAAATTACAAAAAATTGACTTTTTTTGCATAAAACAGAAGTACGTATCAAGAATAAAATATAAATTTTGAAATTACAAAAAATTGAGTTCTTTTGGATAAAGCAAAAGTATGTATCGAGAATAAAATATACATATCCAAATTACATAAACTTGAGTTCTTTTTGTAAAAAAAAAGTAGGGATCCAAAATAAATTATAAATCCTAAAATTACAAAAAATTGAGTTCTTTTGCATAAAACAAAAGTACGGATGGAAAGGAGAATATAAGTATCCAAATTATTAAAAATTTAGTTCTTTTTGTAAAGCAAAAGTAGGGATAAAAAATAAAATATAAATTGCAAAATTACAAAAATTGAGTTCTTTTGTATAAAACAAAAGTACATATCGAGAATAAAATATAAACATCCAAATTACCGAAAATTGAGTTCTTTTTGTAAAACCAAAGTAGGGATTTAAAATAAAATATAAAATTTTTAAGTTACAAAAAATTGAGTTCTTTTTGTAAAACAAAAGTAGGGCTCCAAAATATAATATAAATTTTTAAATTACAAAAAATTGAGTTTTTTTGCACAAAACAAAAGTACCTATCGAGAATAAAATATAAATATCCAAATCACCAAAAATTGAGCTCTTTTTGTAAAACAAAAGTAGGGATCCAAAATAAAATAGAAATTTTGAAATTACAAAAAATTGAGTTCTTTTGCATAAAACAAAAAGTACGGATCGAAAAGAGAATATAAATATCAAAATTACAAAAAATTGAGTTCTTTTTGTAAAGCAAAAGTAGGGATCAAAAATAAAATATAAATTGCAAAATTATAAAAAATTGAGTTCTTTTGCATAAAACAAAAGTACGGATCGAAAAGAAAATATAAATATCCAAATTACTAAAAATTGAGTTCTTTTTGTAAAGCAAAAGTAGGGATCCAAAATAAAATATAAATTGCGAAATTACAAAAAATTGAGTTCTTTTGCATAAAACAAAAGTACGTATCGAGAATACAATAAAAATATCCAAATTACCAAAAATTGAGTTCTTTTGGTAAAACAAAAGTAGGGATCCAAAATAAAATAAAATTCTGAAATTACAAAAAATGGAGTTCGTTTGCATAAAACAAAAGTACGCATCGAAAAGAGAATATAAATATCCAAATTACTAAAAATTGAGTTCTTTTTGTAAAGCAAAAGTAGGGATCCAAAATAAAATATAAATTGCGAAATTACAAAAATTGAGTTCTTTTGCATAAAACAAAAGTACGTATCGAGAATAAAATATAAATTGCGGAATTACAAACAATTGAGTTCTTTTGCATAAAAAAAATACGTATCGAGAATAAAATATAAATATCCAAATTACCAAAAATTGAGTTCTTTTTGTAAAACAAAAGTAGGGATCCAAAATAAAGTATAAATTTTTAAATTACAAAAAATTGAGTTCTTTTGCATAAAACAAAAGTACGTATCAAGAATACAATATAAATATCCAAATTACCAAAAATTGAGTTCTTTTTGTAAAACAAAGGTAGGGATCCAAAATAAAATATAAATTTCGAAATTACAAAAAATTAAGTTCTTTTGCATAAAACAAAAGTACGGATCGAAAAGAAAATATAAATATCCAAATTACTAAAAATTGAGTTCTTTTTGTAAAGCAAAAGTAGGGATCCAAAATAAAATATAAATTTTTAAATTACAAAAACTTGAGTTCTTTTGCATAAAACAAAAGTACCTATCGAGAATAAAATTTAAATATCCAAATAACCAAAAATTGAGCTCTTTTTGTAAAACAAAAGCAGGGATCCAAAATTAAATATCAATTCTGAAATTACAAAAAATTGAGTTGTTTTGCATAAAACAAATGTACGAATCGAAAAGAGAATATAAATATCCAAATTACGAAAAATTGAGTTCTTTTTGTAAAAGCAAAACTAGGGATCCAAAATAAAATATAAATTTTGAAATTACAAAAATTGAGTTCTTTTGCATAAAACAAAAGTACGTGATCGAGGATAAAATATAAATATCCAAATTACCAAAAATTGAGTTTTTTTGTAAAACAAAAGTAGGGATCCAAAATAAAATATAAATTTTTAAATTACAAAAAATAAAGTTCTTTTGCATAAAACAAAAGTACGTATCGAGAATAAAATATAAATATCCAAATTACTAAAAATTGAGTTGTTTTTGTAAAGCAAAAGTAGGGATCCAAAATAAAATATAAATTTTTAAATTACAAAAACTTGAGTTCTTTTGCATAAAACAAAAGTACGTATCGAGAATAAAATATAAATATCCAAATTACCAAAAATTGAGCTCTTTTTGTAAAGCAAAAGTAGGGATCCAAAATAAAATAGAAATTTTGAAATTACAAAAAATTGAGTTCTTTTGCATAAAACAAAAAGTACGGATCGAAAAGAGAATATAAATATCAAAATTACAAAAAATTGAGTTCTTTTTGTAAAGCAAAAGTAGGGATCAAAAATAAAATATAAATTGCAAAATTATAAAAAATTGAGTTCTTTTGCATAAAACAAAAGTACGGATCGAAAAGAAAATATAAATATCCAAATTACTAAAAATTGAGTTCTTTTTGTAAAGCAAAAGTAGGGATCCAAAATAAAATATAAATTGCGAAATTACAAAAAATTGAGTTCTTTTGCATAAAACAAAAGTACGTATCGAGAATACAATAAAAATATCCAAATTACCAAAAATTGAGTTCTTTTGGTAAAACAAAAGTAGGGATCCAAAATAAAATAAAATTCTGAAATTACAAAAAATGGAGTTCGTTTGCATAAAACAAAAGTACGCATCGAAAAGAGAATATAAATATCCAAATTACTAAAAATTGAGTTCTTTTTGTAAAGCAAAAGTAGGGATCCAAAATAAAATATAAATTGCGAAATTACAAAAATTGAGTTCTTTTGCATAAAACAAAAGTACGTATCGAGAATAAAATATAAATTGCGGAATTACAAACAATTGAGTTCTTTTGCATAAAAAAAATACGTATCGAGAATAAAATATAAATATCCAAATTACCAAAAATTGAGTTCTTTTTGTAAAACAAAAGTAGGGATCCAAAATAAAGTATAAATTTTTAAATTACAAAAAATTGAGTTCTTTTGCATAAAACAAAAGTACGTATCAAGAATACAATATAAATATCCAAATTACCAAAAATTGAGTTCTTTTGTAAAACAAAGGTAGGGATCCAAAATAAAATATAAATTTCGAAATTACAAAAAATTAAGTTCTTTTGCATAAAACAAAAGTACGGATCGAAAAGAAAATATAAATATCCAAATTACTAAAAATTGAGTTCTTTTTGTAAAGCAAAAGCAGGGATCCAAAATAAAATATAAATTTTTAAATTACAAAAACTTGAGTTCTTTTGCATAAAACAAAAGTACCTATCGAGAATAAAATTTAAATATCCAAATAACCAAAAATTGAGCTCTTTTTGTAAAACAAAAGCAGGGATCCAAAATTAAATATCAATTCTGAAATTACAAAAAATTGAGTTGTTTTGCATAAAACAAATGTACGAATCGAAAAGAGAATATAAATATCCAAATTACGAAAAATTGAGTTCTTTTTGTAAAGCAAAACTAGGGATCCAAAATAAAATATAAATTTTGAAATTACAAAAAATTGAGTTCTTTTGCATAAAACAAAAGTACGTATCGAGGATAAAATATAAATATCCAAATTACCAAAAATTGAGTTTTTTTTGTAAAACAAAAGTAGGGATCCAAAATAAAATATAAATTTTTAAATTACAAAAAATAAAGTTCTTTTGCATAAAACAAAAGTACGTATCGAGAATAAAATATAAATATCCAAATTACTAAAAATTGAGTTGTTTTTGTAAAGCAAAAGTAGGGATCCAAAATAAAATATAAATTTTTAAATTACAAAAACTTGAGTTCTTTTGCATAAAACAAAAGTACGTATCGAGAATAAAATATAAATATCCAAATTACCAAAAATTGAGCTCTTTTTGTAAAACAAAAGTAGGGATCCAAAATAAAATATAAATTTTGAAATTACAAACAATTGAGTTCTTTTGCATAAAACAAAAGTACGTATCGAGAAGAAAATATAAATATCCAAATTACCAAAAATTGAGTTTTTTTTGTAAAACAAAAGTAGGGATCCAAAATAAAATATAAATTTTGAAATTACAAAAAATAAAGTTCTTTTGCATAAAACAAAAGTACGTATCGAGAATAAAATATAAATATCCTAATTACCAAAAATTGAGTTCTTTTTGTAAAACAAAAGTTGCGATCCAAAATAAAATATAAATTTTGAAATTGAAAAAATTGAGTTCTTTTGCATAAAACAAAAGTACGTATCGAGAATAAAATATAAATATCCAAATTACCAAAAATTGAGTTCTTTTTGTAAAACAAAAGTAGGGATCCAAAATAAAATATAAATTTTTAAATTACAAAAAATTGACTTTTTTTGCATAAAACAAAAGTACGTATCAAGAATAAAATATAAATATCCAAATTACTAAAAATTGAGTTGTTTTTGTAAAGCAAAAGTAGGGATCCAAAATAAAATATAAATTTTTAAATTACAAAAACTTGAGTTCTTTTGCATAAAACAAAAGTACGTATCGAGAATAAAATATAAATATCCAAATTACCAAAAATTGAGCTCTTTTTGTAAAACAAAAGTAGGGTTCCAAAATAAAATATAAATTTTGAAATTACAAACAATTGAGTTCTTTTGCATAAAACAAAAGTACGTATCGAGAATAAAATATAAATATCCAAATTACCAAAAATTGAGTTTTTTTTGTAAAACAAAAGTAGGGATCCAAAATAAAATATAAATTTTGAAATTACAAAAAATAAAGTTCTTTTGCATAAAACAAAAGTACGTATCTAGAATAAAATATAAATATCGTAATTACCAAAAATTGAGTTCTTTTTGTAAAACAAAAGTTGCGATCCAAAATAAAATATAAATTTTGAAATTGAAAAAATTGAGTTCTTTTGCATAAAACAAAAGTACGTATCGAGAATAAAATATAAATATCCAAATTACCAAAAATCGAGTTCTTTTTGTAAAGCAAAAGTAGGGATCCAAAATAAAATATAAATTTTTAAATTACAAAAACTTGAGTTCTTTTGCATAAAACAAAAGTACGTATCGAGAATAAAATATAAATATCCAAATTACCAAAAATTGAGCTCTATTTGTAAAACAAAAGTAGGGATGGAAAATAAAATATAAATTTTGAAATTACAAAAAATTCAGTTCTTTTGCATAAAACAAAAGTACGGATCGAAAAGAAAATATAAATATGCAAATTACTAAAAATTGAGTTGTTTTTGTAAAGCAAAAGTAGAGATCAAAAATAAAATATAAATTGCAAAAATTACAAAAAATTGAGTTCTTTTGCATAAAACAAAAGTACGTATTGAGAATAAAATATAAGCATCCAAATTACCAAAAATTGAGTTGTTTTTGTAAAACAAAAGTAGGGATCCAAAATAAAATATAAATTTTTAAATTACAAAAACTTGAGTTCTTTTTCATAAAACAAAAGTACGTATCGAGACTAAAATATAAATATCCAAATTACCAAAAATTGAGTTCTTTTTGTAAAACAAAAGTTGCGATCCAAAATAAAATATAAATTTTGAAATTCAAAAATTTGAGTTCTTTTGCATAAAACAAAAGTACGTATCGAGAATAAAATATAAATATCCAAATTACCAAAAATTGAGTTCTTTTTGTAAAACAAAAGTAGGGATCCAAAATAAAATATAAATTTTTAAATTACAAAAAATTGACTTTTTTTGCATAAAACAAAAGTACGTATCAAGAATAAAATATAAATATCCAAATTACTAAAAATCGAGTTCTTTTTGTAAAGCAAAAGTAAGGATCCAAAATAAAATATAAATTTTTAAATTACAAAAACTTGAGTTCTTTTGCATAAAACAAAAGTACGTATCGAGAATAAAATATAAATATCCAAATTACCAAAAATTGAGCTCTTTTTGTAAAATAAAAGTAGGGATGGAAAATAAAATATAAATTTTGAAATTACAAAAAATTCGGTTCTTTTGAATAAAACAAAAGTACGGATCGAAAAGAAAATATAAATATCCAAATTACTAAAACTTGAGTTGTTTTTGTAAAGCAAAAGTAGAGATCAAAAATAAAATATAAATTGCAAAAATTACAAAAAATTGAGTTCTTTTGCATAAAACAAAAGTACGTATTGAGAATAAAATATAAACATCCAAATTACTAAAAATTGAGTTCTTTTTGTAAAAGAAAAGTAGGGATCCAAAATAAAATATAAATTTTTAAATTACAAAAACTTGAGTTCTTTTTCATAAAACAAAAGTACGTATCGAGACTAAAATATAAATATCCAAATTACCAAAAATTGAGTTCTTTTTGTAAAACAAAAGTTGCGATCCAAAATAAAATATAAATTTTGAAATTCAAAAAATTGAGTTCTTTTGCATAAAACAAAAGTACGTATCGAGAATAAAATATAAATATCCAAATTACCAAAAATTGAGTTCTTTTTGTAAAACAAAAGTAGGGATCCAAAATAAAATATAAATTTTTAAATTACAAAAAATTGACTTTTTTTGCATAAAACAAAAGTACGTATCAAGAATAAAATATAAATATCCAAATTACTAAAAATCGAGTTCTTTTTGTAAAGCAAAAGTAGGGATCCAAAATAAAATATAAATTGCAAAATTATAAAAAATTGAGTTCTTTTGCATAAAACAAAAGTACGTATCGAGAATACAATAAAAATATCCAAATTACCAAAAATTGAGTTCTTTTGGTAAAACAAAAGTAGGGATCCAAAATAAAATAAAATTCTGAAATTACAAAAAATGGAGTTCGTTTGCATAAAACAAGAGTACGCATCGAAAAGAGAATATAAATATCCAAATTACTAAAAATTGAGTTCTTTTTGTAAAGCAAAAGTAGGGATCCAAAATAAAATATAAATTGCGAAATTACAAAAATTGAGTTCTTTTGCATAAAACAAAAGTACGTATCGAGAATAAAATATAAATTGCGGAATTACAAACAATTGAGTTCTTTTGCATAAAAAAAATACGTATCGAGAATAAAATATAAATATCCAAATTACCAAAAATTGAGTTCTTTTTGTAAAACAAAAGTAGGGATCCAAAATAAAATATAAATTTTTAAATTACAAAAAATTGACTTTTTTTGCATAAAACAAAAGTACGTATCAAGAATAAAATATAAATATCCAAATTACTAAAAATCGAGTTCTTTTTGTAAAGCAAAAGTAGGGATCCAAAATAAAATATAAATTTTTAAATTACAAAAACTTGAGTTCTTTTGCATAAAACAAAAGTACGTATCGAGAATAAAATATAAATATCCAAATTACCAAAAATTGAGCTCTTTTTGTAAAACAAAAGTAGGGATGGAAAATAAAATATAAATTTTGAAATTACAAAAAATTCGGTTCTTTTGCATAAAACAAAAGTACGGATCGAAAAGAAAATATAAATATCCAAATTACTAAAAATTGAGTTGTTTTTGTAAAGCAAAAGTAGAGATCAAAAATAAAATATAAATTGCAAAAATTACAAAAAATTGAGTTCTTTTACATAAAACAAAAGTACGTATTGAGAATAAAATATAAACATCCAAATTACCAAAAATTGAGTTGTTTTTGTAAAACAAAAGTAGGGATCCAAAATAAAATATAAATTCTGAAATTACAAGAAATTGAGTTGTTTTGCATAAAACAAATGTACGAATCGAAAAGAGAATATAAATATCCAAATTACGAAAAATTGAGATCTTTTTGCAAAGCAAAACTAGGGATCCAAAATAAAATATAAATTTTGAAATTACAAAAAATTGAGTTCTTTTGTATAAAACAAAAGTACGGATCAAAAAGAGAATATAAATATCGAAATTACTAAAAATATTGAGTTCTTTCTGTAAAGCAAAAGTAGGGATCAAAAATAAAATATAAATTGCAAAATTACAAAAAATTGAGTTCTTTTTGTAAAATAAAAGTAGGGATCCAAAATAAAATATAAATTCTGAAATTACAAAAAATTGAGTTGTTTTGCATAAAACAAATGTACGAATCGAAAAGAGAATATAAATATCCAAATTACGAAAAATTCAGATCTTTTTGCAAAGCAAAACTAGGGATCCAAAATAAAATATAAATTTTGAAATTACAAAAAATTGAGTTCTTTTGTATAAAACAAAAGTACGGATCCAAAAGAGAATATAAATATCGAAATTACTAAAAATATTGAGTTCTTTCTGTAAAGCAAAAGTAGGGATCAAAAATAAAATATAAATTGCAAAATTACAAAAAATTGAGTTCTTTTTGTAAAATAAAAGTAGGGATCCAAAATAAAATATAAATTTTTAAATTAACAAAAATTGAGTTCTTTTGCATAAAACAAAAGTACGGATCGAAAAGAAAATATAAATATCCAAATTACTAAAAATTGACTTGTTTTTGCAAAGCAAAAGTAGAGATCAAAAATAAAATATAAATTGCAAAAATTACAAAAAATTGAGTTCTTTTGCATAAAACAAAAGTACGTATTGAGAATAAAATATAAACATCCAAATTACTAAAAATTGAGTTCTTTTTGTAAAACAAAAGTAGGGATCCAAAATAAAATATAAATTTTTAAATTACAAAAACTTGAGTTCTTTTTCATAAAACAAAAGTACGTATCGAGACTAAAATATAAATATCCAAATTACCAAAAATTGAGCTCTTTTTGTAAAACAAAAGTAGGGATCCAAAATAAAATATAAATTTTGAAATTACAAGAAATTGAGTTCTTTTGCACAAAACAAAAGTACGTATCGAGAATAAAACATAAATATCTTAATTACCAAAAATTGAGTTCTTTTTGTAAAACAAAAGTAGGGATCCAAAATAAAATATAAATTATGAAATTACAAAAAATTGAGTTGTTTTGCATAAAACAAATGTACGAGTCGAAAAGAGAATATAAATATCCAAATTACAAAAAATTGAGTTCTTTTTGTAAAGCAAAACTAGGGATCCAAAATAAAATATAAATTTTGAAATTACAAAATATTGAGTTCTTTTGCATAAAACAAAAGTACGTATCGAGAATAAAATATAAATATCCTAATTACCAAAAATTGAGTTTTTTTTGTAAAACAAAAGTAGGGATCCAAAATAAAATATAAATTTTAAATTCAAAAAATTGAGTTCTTTTGCATAAAACAAAAGTACGTATCGAGAATAAAATATAAATATCCAAATTACCAAAAATTGAGTTCTTTTTGTAAAGCAAAACTAGGGATCCAAAATAAAATATAAATTTTTAAATTACAAAAAATTGAGTTCTTTTGCATAAAACAAAAGTACGTATCGAGAATAAAATATAAATATCCAAATTACAAAAAATTGAGCTCTTTTTGTAAAACAAAAGTTGGGATCCAAAGTAAAATATAAATTTTGAAATTAGAAAAAACTGAGTTCTTTTGCATAAAACAGAAGTACGGATCGAAAAGAGAATATAAATATCCAAATTACTAAAAATTGAGTTCTTTTTGTAAAGCAAAAGTAGGAATCAAAAATAAAATATAAATTGCGAAATTACAAAAAATTGAGTTCTTTTGCATAAAACAAAAGTACGTATCGAGAATAAAATATAAACATCCAAATTACCAAAATTTGAGTTCTTTTTGTAAAACAAAAGTAGGGATTTAAAATAAAATATAAAAATTTTAAGTGACAAAAAATTGAGATCTTTTTGTAAAACAAAAGTAGGGATCCAAAATAAAATATAAATTTTTAAATTACAAAAAACTGAGTTCTTTTGTATAATACAAAAGTACGTATCGAGAATAAAATATAAATATCCAAATTACAAAAAACTGAGTTCTTTTGCATAAAACAAAAGTACGTATCGAGAATACAATACGAATATCCAAATTACCAAAATTTGAGTTCTTTTTGCAAAAATAAAGTAGGGATCCAAAATAAAATAAAAATTGAGTTGTTTTGCATAAAACAAAAGTACGGATCGAAAAGAGAATATAAATATCCCAATTACAAAAAATTGAGTTCTTTTGCATAAAACAAAAGTACGTATCGAGAATACAATATAAATATCCAAATTACCAAAATTTGAGTTCTTTTTGTAAAACAAAAGTAGTGATCCAAAATAAAATATAAATTTTTAAATTACAAAAAATTGAGTTCTTTTGCATAAAACAAAAGTACGGATCGAAAAGAAAATATAAATATCCAAATTACTAAAATTGA
This sequence comes from Lablab purpureus, assembly GCA_030347555.1. Classification (NCBI taxonomy): domain Eukaryota; kingdom Viridiplantae; phylum Streptophyta; class Magnoliopsida; order Fabales; family Fabaceae; genus Lablab; species Lablab purpureus. The sequence goes on from CM059254.1 coordinate 128,368, forward strand.
GTTCTTTTTGTAAAGCAAAAGTAGGGATCCAAAATAAAATATAAATTGCGAAATTAGAAAAATTTGAGTTCTTTTGCATAAAACAAAAGTACGTATCGAGAATAAAATATAAATATCCAAATTACCAAAAATTGAGTTCTTTTTGTAAAACAAAAGTAGGGATCCCAAATAAAATATAAATTTTTAAATTAACAAAAATTGAGTTCTTTTGCATAAAACAAAAGTACGGATCGAAAAGAAAATATAAATATCCAAATTACTAAAAATTGAGTTCTTTTTGTAAAGCAAAAGTAGGGATCCAAAATAAAATATAAATTGCGACATTACAAAAAATTGTGTTCTTTTGCATAAAACAAAAGTATGTATCGAGAATAAAATATAAACATCCAAATTACCAAAAATTGAGTTCTTTTTGTAAAACAAAGGTAGGGATGCAAAATAAAATATAAATTTTGAAATTACAAAAAATTGAGTTCTTTTGCATAAAACAAAAGTACGTATCGAAATTACAATACAAATATGCAAATTACCAAAATTTGAGTTCTTTTTGGAAAAATAAAGTAGGGATCCAAAATAAAATAAAAATTGAGTTCTTTTGCATAAAACAAAAGTACGGATCGAAAAGAGAATATAAATATCCAAATTACTAAAAATTGAGTTCTTTTTGTAAAGCAAAAGCAGGGATAAAAAATAAAATATAAATTGCAAAATTACAAAAAATTGAGTTCTTTTGCATAAAACAAAAGTACGTATCGAGAATAAAATATAAACATCCAAATTAACAAAAATTGAGTTCTTTTTGTAAAACAAAAGTAGGGATCCCAAATAAAATATAAATTTTTAAATTACACAAAATTTAGTTCTTTTGCATAAAATAAAAGTAGGGATCCCGAATACAATATAAATATCAAATTACCAAAATTTGAGTTCATTTTGTACAACAAAACTAGGGATCCAAAATATAATATAAATTTTGCAATTACAAAAAATTGAGTTCTTTTGCATAAAACAAAAGTATGGATCGAAAAGAGAATATAAATATCCAAATTACTAAAAATTGAGTTCTTTTTGTATAGCAAAAGTAGGGATCCAAAATAAAATATAAATTTTTAAATTACAAAAAATTGAGTTCTTTTGCATAAAACAAAAGTACGTATCGAGAATAAAATATACATATCCAAATTACCAAAACTTGAGTTCTTTTTGTAAAACAAAAGTAGGGATCCAAAATAAATTATAAATCCTGAAATTACAAAAAATTGAGTTCTTTTACATAAAACAAAAGTACGGATGGAAAAGAGAATATAAATATCCAAATTACTAAAAATTGAGTTCTGGTAGGGATCCAAAATAAAATATAAATTTTGAAATTACAAAAAATTGAGTTCTTTTGCATAAAACAAAAGTAAGTATTGAGAATAAAATATAAATATCCAAATTACCAAAAAATGAGTTCTTTTTAAAAAACAAAAGTTGGGATGAAAAATAAAATATAAATTTTTAAATTACAAATAATTGAGTTCTTTTGAACAAGACAAATGTACGGATCAAAAAATGAGTTCTTTTTAAAAAACAAAAGTTGGGATGAAAAATAAAATATAAATTTTTAAATTACAAATAATTAAGTTCTTTTGCATAAAACAAAAGTACAGATCGAAAAGAAAATATAGATATCCAAATTACTAAAAATTCAGTTCTTTTTGTAAACCAAAAGTAGGAATCCAGAATAAAATATAAATTGCAAAATTACAAAAAACGGAGTTCTTTTGCATATAACAAAAGTACGTATCGAGAATAAAATATAAATTTCCAAAAGACCAAAAATTGAGTTCTTTTTGTAAAACAAAAGTAGGGATCCAAAATAAAATATAAATTTTTAAATTACAAAAAAATTGAGTTCTTTTGCATAAAAGAAAAGTACGTATCGAGAATAAAATATAAATATCCAAATTACCAAAAATTGAGTTCTTTTTGTAAAACAAAAGTAGGGATCCAAAATAAAATATAAATTTTTAAATTACAAAAAATTGAGTTCTTTTGCATAAAACAAAAGTACGTATCCAGAATAAAATATAAATATCCAAATTACTAAAAATTGAGTTCTTTTTGTAAAGTAAAAGTAGGGATCCAAAATAAAATATAAATTTTTAAATTACAAAAACATGAGTTCTTTTGCATAAAACAAAAGTACGTATCGAGAATAAAATATAAATATCCAAATTACCAAAAATTGAGTTCTTTTCGTAAAACAAAAGTAGGGATCCCAAATAAAATATAAATTTTTAAATTACAAAAAATTGAGTTCTTTGGCATAAAACAAAAGTGCGAATCAAAAAGAGAATATAAATATCCAAATTACTAAAAATTGAATTCTTTTTTTAAAGCAAAAGTAGGGATCCAAAATAAAATATAAATTGCGAAATTACAAAAAATTGAGTTCTTTTGCATAAAACAAAAGTACATATCGACAATAAAATATAAATATTCAAATTACCAAAAATTGAGTTTTTTTTATAAAACAAAAGCAGGGATCCAAAATAAAATATAAATTTTGAAATTACAAAAAATTGAGTTCTTTTGCATAAAACAAGAGTAAGTATCAAGAATAAAATATAAATATCCAAATTACCAAAAATTGAGTTCTTTTTAAAAAACAAAAGTTGGGATACAAAATAAAATATAAATTTTTAAATTACAAAAAATTGAGTTCTTTTGAACAAGACAAATGTACGGATCAAAAAGAAAATATAAATATCCAAATTACTAAAAATCGAGTTCTTTTTGTAAAGCAAAAGTAGGGATCCAAAATAAAATATAAATTGCGAAATTACAAAAAATTGAGTTCTTTTGCATAAAACAAAAGTACTTATCGAGAATAAAATATAAATATCCAAATTACTAAAAATTGAGTTCCTTTTGTAAAACAAAAGTAGGGATTCAAAATAAAATATAAATTTTGAAATTACAAAAAATTAAGTTCTTTTGCATAAAACAAAAGTACGTATCGAGAATACAATATAAATATCCAAATTACCAAAATTTGAGTTCTTTTTGTAAAACAAAAGTAGGGATCGAAAATAAAATATAAATTTTTAAATTATAAAAAATTGAGTTCTTTTGCATAAAACAAAAGTACGTATCGAGAATAAAATATAAATATCCAAATTACCAAAAATTGAGTTCTGTTTGTAAAACAAAAGTAGGGATCCAAAATAAAATATAAATTTTGAAATTAAAAAAAATGGAGTTCTTTTGGATAAAACAAAAGTACGTATCGAGAATAAAATATACATATCCAAATTACCAAAACTTGAGTTCTTTTTGTAAAACAAAAGTAGGGATCCAAAATAAATTATAAATCCTGAAATTACAAAAAATTGAGTTCTTTTACATAAAACAAAAGTACGGATGGAAAAGAGAATATAAATATCCAAATTACTAAAAATTGAGTTCTGGTAGGGATCCAAAATAAAATATAAATTTTGAAATTACAAAAAATTGAGTTCTTTTGCATAAAACAAAAGTAAGTATTGAGAATAAAATATAAATATCCAAATTACCAAAAAATGAGTTCTTTTTAAAAAACAAAAGTTGGGATGAAAAATAAAATATAAATTTTTAAATTACAAATAATTGAGTTCTTTTGAACAAGACAAATGTACGGATCAAAAAGATAATATAAATATCCAAATTACTCAAAATCGAGTTCTTTTTGTAAAGCAAAACTAGGGATCCAAAATAAAATATAAAATGCGAAATTACAAAAAATATAGTTCTTTTGCATAAAACAAAAGTACTTATCGAGAATAAAATATAAATATCCAAATTACCAAAAATTGAGTTCTTTTTGTAAAACAAAAGTAGGGATCCAAAATAAAATAGAAATTTTTACATTACAAAAAATTGAGTTCTTTTGCATAAAACAAAAGTACGTATCAAGAATAAAATATAAATATCCAAATTACTAAAGATTGAGTTCTTTTTGTAAAGCAAAAGTACGGATCCAAAATAAAATATAAATTTTTAAATTACAAAAACTTGAGTTTTTTTGCATAAAACAAAAGTACGTATCGAGAATAAAATATAAATATCCAAATTACCAAAAATTGAGTTCTTTTTGTAAAAAAAAAGTAGGGATCCAAAATAAAATATAAATTTTTAAACTACAAAAACTTGAGTTCTTTTGCATAAAACAAAAGTACGTATCGAGAATAAAATATAAATATCCAAATTACCTAAAATTGAGTTCTTTTTAAAAAACAAAAGTTGGGATACAAAATAAAATATATGTTTTGAAATTACAAAAAATTGAGTTCTTTTGAACAAGACAAATGTACGGATCAAAAAGAAAATATAAATATCCAAATTACTAAAAATTGAGTTCTTTTTGTAAAGCAAAAGTAGGGATCAAAAATAAAATATAAATTGCAAAATTACAAAAAATTGAGTTCTTTTGCATAAAACAAAAGTACGTATCGAGAATAAAATATAAACATCCAAAGTACCAAAAATTGAGTTCTTTTTGTAAAACAAAAGTAGGAATCCAAAATAAAATATAAATTTTTAAATTACAAAAAATTGAGTTCTTTTGCATAAAACAAAAGTAGTGATCCAAAATAAAATATAAATTTTGAAATTACAAAAAATTGAGTTTTTTTGCATAAAACAAAAGTACGTATCAAGAATAAAATATAAATATCCAAATTACTAAAAATTGAGTTCTTTTTGTAAAGCAAAAGTAGGGATCCAAAATAAAATATAAATTTTTAAATTACAAAAACTTGAGTTCTTTTGCATAAAACAAAAGTACGTATCGAGAATAAAATATAAATATCCAAATTACCAAAAATTGAGCTCTTTTTGTAAAACAAATGGAGGGATCCAAAATAAAATATAAATTTTGAAATTACAAAAAATTGAGTTCTTTTGAACAAGACAAATGTACGGATCGAAAAGAAAATATAAATATCCAAATTACTAAAAATCGAGTTCTTTTTGTAAAGCAAAAGTAGGGATCCAAAATAAAATATAAATTGCAAAATTACCAAAAATTGAGTTCTTTTGCATAAAACAAAAGTACGTATCGAGAATAAAAATAAACATCCAAAGTACCAAAAATTGAGTTCTTTTTGCAAAACAAAAGTAGGGATCCAAAGTAAAATATAAATTTTTAAAGTACAAAAAATTGAGTTCTTTTGCATAAAACAAAAGTACGGATCGAAAAGAGAATATAAATATCCAAATTACTAAAAATTTAGTTCGTTTTGTAAAGCAAAAGTAGGGATCCAAAATAAAATATAAACTGCGAAATCACAAAAAATTGAGTTCTTTTGCATAAAACAAAAGTATGTATTCAGAATAAAATATAAACATCCAAAGTACCAAAAATTGAGTTCTTTTTGCAAAACAAAAGTAGGGATCGAAAGTAAAATATAAATTTTTAAAGTACAAAAAATTGAGTTCTTTTGCATAAAACAAAAGTACGGATCGAAAAGAGAATATAAATATCCAAATTACTAAAAATTTAGTTCTTTTTGTAAAGCAAAAGTACGGATCCAAAATAAAATATAAATTGCGAAATTACAAAAAACTGAGTTCTTTTGCATATAACAAAAGTACGTATCGAGAATAAAACATAAATATCCAAAAGACCAAAAATTGAGTTCTTTTTGTAAAACAAAAGTAGGGATCCAAAATAAAAAATAAATTTTTAAACTACAAAAACTTGAGTTCTTTTGCATAAAACAAAAGTACGTATCGAGAATAAAATATAAATATCCAAATAACCAAAAATTGAGCTCTTTTTGTAAAACAAAAGTTGGGATCCAATATAAAATATAAATTTCGAAATTACAAAAAATTGAGTTGTTTTGCATAAAACAAAAGTACGGATCGAAAAGAGAATAAAAATATCCAAATTACGAAAAATGGACTTCTTTTTGTAAAGCAAAAGTAGGGATCAAAAATAAAATATAAATTGCAAAATTACAAAAAATTGAGTTTTTTTGGATAAAACAAAAGTACGTATCGAGAATAAAATATAAACATCCAAAGTACCAAAAATTGAGTTCTTTTTGTAAAACAAAAGTAGGGATCCAAAATGAAATATAAATTTTTAAAGTACAAAAAATTGAGTTCTTTTGCATAAAACAAAAGTACGTATAAAGAATAAGATATAAATATCCAAATTACTAAAAATTGAGTTCTTTTTGTAAAGCAAAAGTAGGGATCCAAAATAAAATATAAATTTTTAAATTACAAAAACTTGACTTCTTTTGCATAAAAGAAAAGTACGTATCGAGAATAAAATATAAATATCCAAATTACCAAAAATTGAGTTCTTTTTGTAAAAAAAAAGTTGGGATCCAAAATAAAATAAAAATTTTTAAATTACAAAAAAATGAGTTTTTTTGCATAAAACAAAAGTACATATCAAGAATAAAATATAAATATCCAAATTACTAAAAATTGAGTTCTTTTTGTAAAGCAAAAGTAGGGATCCAAAATAAAATATAAATTTTTAAATTACAAAAACTTGAGTTCTTTTGCATAAAATAAAAGTACGTATCGAGAATAAAATATAAATATCCAAATTACCTAAAATTGAGTTCTTTTTAAAAAACAAAAGTTGGGATACAAAATAAAATATAAATTTTGAAATTACAAAAAATTGAGTTCTTTTGAACAAGACAAATGTACGGATCAAAAAGAAAATATAAATATCCAAATTACCAAAAATTGAGTTCTTTTTGTAAAAAAAAGTAGGGATCCAAAATAAAATAAAAAATTTTAAATTACGAAAAAATGAGTTTTTTTGCATAAAACAAAAGTACGTATCAAGAATAAAATATAAATATCCAAATTACTAAAAATTGAGTTCTTTTTGTAAAGCAAAAGTAGGGATCCAAAATAAAATATAAATTTTTAAATTACAAAAATTGAGTTCTTTTGCTTAAAATAAAAGTACGTATCGAGAATAAAATGTAAATATCCAAATTACCTAAAATTGAGTTCTTTTTAAAAAACAAAAGTTGGGATACAAAATAAAATATAAATTTTGAAATTACAAAAAATTGAGTTCTTTTGAACAAGACAAATGTACGGATCAAAAAGAAAATATAAATATCCAAATTACTAAAAATCGAGTTCTTTTTGTAAATCAAAAGTAGGGATCAAAAATAAAATATAAATTGCAAAATTACAAAAATTGAGTGCTTTTGCATAAAACAAAAGTACGGATCGAAAAGAACATATAACCATCCAAAGTACCAAAAATTGAGTTCTTTTTGTAAAACAAAAGTACGGATCCAAAATAAAATATAAATTTTTAAAGTACAAAAAATTGAGTTCTTTTCCATAAAACAAAAGTACGGATCGAAAAGAGAATATAAATATCCAAGTTAACAAAAATTGAGTTCTTTTTGTAAGACAAAAGTAGGGATCCAAAATAAAATATAAATTGTGAAATTACAAAAAACTGAGTTCTTTTGCATAAAACAAAAGTACGTATCGAGAATAAAATATAAATATCCAAATTACCAAAAATTGAGTTCTTTTTGTAAAACAAAAGTAGGGATCCAAAATAAAAAATAAATTTTTAAATTACAAAAAATTGAGTTCTTTTGCATAAAACAAAAGAACGTATGGAGAATAAAATATAAATATCCAAATTACCAAAAATTGAGTTCTTTTTGTAAAACAAAAGTAGGGATCCAAAATAAAATAGAAATTTTTAAATTACAAAAAATTGAGTTCTTTTGCATAAAACAAAAGTACGTATCAAGAATAAAATATAAATATCCAAATTACTAAAAATTGAGTTCTTTTTGTAAAGCAAAAGTAGGGATCCAAAATAAAATATAAATTTTTAAATTACAAAAACTTGACTTCTTTTGCATAAAACAAAAGTACGTATCGAGAATAAAATATAAATATCCAAATTACTAAAAATTGAGTTCTTTTTGTAAAGCAAAAGTAGGGATCCAAAATAAAATATAAATTTTTAAATTACAAAAACTTGAGTTCTTTTGCATAAAATAAAAGTACGTATCGAGAATAAAATATAAATATCCAAATTACCTAAAATTGAGTTCTTTTTAAAAAACAAAAGTTGGGATACAAAATAAAATATAAATTTTGAAATTACAAAAAATTGAGTTCTTTTGAACAAGACAAATGTACGGATCAAAAAGAAAATATAAATATCCAAATTACTAAAAATCGAGTTCTTTTTGTAAATCAAAAGTAGGGATCAAAAATAAAATATAAATTGCAAAATTACAAAAAATTGAGTGCTTTTGCATAAAACAAATGTACGTATCGAGAATAAAATATAACCATCCAAAGTACCAAAAATTGAGTTCTTTTTGTAAAACAAAAGTAGGGATCCAAAATAAAATATAAATTTTTAAAGTACAAAAAATTGAGTTCTTTTCCATAAAACAAAAGTACGGATCGAAAAGAGAATATAAATATCCAAGTTACTAAAAATTGAGTTCTTTTTGTAAAGCAAAAGTAGGGATCCAAAATAAAATATAAATTTTTAAATTACAAAAACTTGAGTTCTTTTGCATAAAACAAAAGTACGTATCGAGAATAAAATATAAATATCCAAATTACCAAAAATTGAGTTCTTTCTGTAAAAAAAAAGTAGGGATCCAAAATAAAATAAAAAATTTTAAATTACAAAAAAATGAGTTTTTTTGCATAAAACAAAAGTACGTATCAAGAATAAAATATAAATATCCAAATTACTAAAAATTGAGTTATTTTTGTAAAGCAAAAGTAGGGATCCAAAATATAATATAAATTTTTAAATTACAAAAACTTGAGTTCTTTTGCATAAAACAAAAGTAGGTATCGAGAATAAAATATAAATATCCAAATTACCAAAAATTAAGTTCTTTTTGTTAAAAAAAAGTAGGGATCCAAATTAAAATAAAAATTTTTAAATTACAAAAAGTTGAGTTTTTTTGCATCAAAGAAAATATAAATATCCAAAATTACTAAAAATTGTGTTCTTCTGCATAAAACAAAAGTACGTATCAAGAATAAAATATAAATATCCAAATTACTAAAAATTGAGTTATTTTTGTAAAGCAAAAGTAGGGATCCAAAATAAAATATAAATTTTTAAATTACAAAAAAATGAGTTTTTTTGCATAAAACAAAAGTACGTATCGAGAATAAAATATAAATATCCAAATTACTAAAAATTGAGTTCTTTTTGTAAAGCAAAAGTAGGGATCCAAAATAAAATATAAATTTTTAAATTACAAAAACTTGAGTTCTTTTGCATAAAATAAAAGTACGTATCGAGAATAAAATATAAATATCCAAATTACTTAAAATTGAGTTCTTTTTAAAAAACAAAAGTTGGGATACAAAATAAAATATAAATTTTGAAATTACAAAAAATTGAGTTCTTTTGAACAAGACAAATGTACTGGATCAAAAAGAAAATATAAATATCCAAATTACCAAAAATTGAGTTCTTTTGTAAAAAAAGTAGGGATCCAAAATAAAATAAAAAATTTTAAATTACGAAAAAATGAGTTTTTTGCATAAAACAAAAGTACGTATCAAGAATAAAATATAAATATCCAAATTACTAAAAATTGAGTTCTTTTGTAAAGCAAAAGTAGGGATCCAAAATAAAATATAAATTTTTAAATTACAAAAACTTGAGTTCTTTTGCATAAAATAAAAGTACGTATCGAGAATAAAATATAAATATCCAAATTACCTAAAATTGAGGGATCTTTTAAAAAACAAAAGTTGGGATACAAAATAAAATATAAATTTTGAAATTACAAAAAATTGAGTTCTTTTGAACAAGACAAATGTACGGATCAAAAAGAAAATATAAATATCCAAATTACTAAAAATCGAGTTCTTTTGTAAATCAAAAGTAGGGATCAAAAATAAAATATAAATTGCAAAATTACAAAAAATTGAGTGCTTTTGCATAAAACAAATGTACGTATCGAGAATAAAATATAACCATCCAAAGTACCAAAAATTGAGTTCTTTTTGTAAAACAAAAGTAGGGATCCAAAATAAAATATAAATTTTTAAAGTACAAAAAATTGAGTTCTTTTCCATAAAACAAAAGTACGGATCGAAAAGAGAATATAAATATCCAAGTTACTAAAAATTGAGTTCTTTTTGTAAAGCAAAAGTAGGGATCCAAAATAAAATATAAATTTTTAAATTACAAAAACTTGAGTTCTTTTGCATAAAACAAAAGTACGTATCGAGAATAAAATATAAATATCCAAATTACCAAAAATTGAGTTCTTTACTGTAAAAAAAAGTAGGGATCCAAAATAAAATAAAAAATTTTAAATTACAAAAAATGAGTTTTTTGCATAAAACAAAAGTACGTATCAAGAATAAAATATAAATATCCAAATTACTAAAAATTGAGTTATTTTTGTAAAGCAAAAGTAGGGATCCAAAATATAATATAAATTTTTAAATTACAAAAACTTGAGTTCTTTTGCATAAAACAAAAGTACGTATCGAGAATAAAATATAAATATCCAAATTACCAAAAATTAAGTTCTTTTTGTTAAAAAAAAGTAGGGATCCAAATTAAAATAAAAATTTTTAAATTACAAAAAGTTGAGTTTTTTTGCATCAAAGAAAATATAAATATCCAAAATTACTAAAAATTGAGTTCTTTTGCATAAAACAAAAGTACGTATCAAGAATAAAATATAAATATCCAAATTACTAAAAATTGAGTTATTTTTGTAAAGCAAAAGTAGGGATCCAAAATAAAATATAAATTTTTAAATTACAAAAAAATGAGTTTTTTGCATAAAACAAAAGTACGTATCGAGAATAAAATATAAATATCCAAATTACTAAAAATTGAGTTCTTTTTGTAAAGCAAAAGTAGGGATCCAAAATAAAATATAAATTTTTAAATTACAAAAACTTGAGTTCTTTTGCATAAAATAAAAGTACGTATCGAGAATAAAATATAAATATCCAAATTACTTAAAATTGAGTTCTTTTTAAAAAACAAAAGTTGGGATACAAAATAAAATATAAATTTTGAAATTACAAAAAATTGAGTTCTTTTGAACAAGACAAATGTACGGATCAAAAAGAAAATATAAATATCCAAATTACCAAAAATTGAGTTCTTTTTGTAAAAAAAAAGTAGGGATCCAAAATAAAATAAAAAATTTTAAATTACGAAAAAATGAGTTTTTTTGCATAAAACAAAAGTACGTATCAAGAATAAAATATAAATATCCAAATTACTAAAAATTGAGTTCTTTTTGTAAAGCAAAAGTAGGGATCCAAAATAAAATATAAATTTTTAAATTACAAAAACTTGAGTTCTTTTGCATAAAATAAAAGTACGTATCGAGAATAAAATATAAATATCCAAATTACTTAAAATTGAGTTCTTTTTAAAAAACAAAAGTTGGGATACAAAATAAAATATAAATTTTGAAATTACAAAAAATTGAGTTCTTTTGAACAAGACAAATGTACGGATCAAAAAGAAAATATAAATATCCAAATTACTAAAAATCGAGTTCTTTTTGTAAATCAAAAGTAGGGATCAAAAATAAAATATAAATTGCAAAATTACAAAAAATTGAGTGCTTTTGCATAAAACAAATGTACGTATCGAGAATAAAATATAACCATCCAAAGTACCAAAAATTGAGTTCTTTTTGTAAAACAAAAGTAGGGATCCAAAATAAAATATAAATTTTTAAAGTACAAAAATTGAGTTCTTTTCCATAAAACAAAAGTAGGGATCGAAAAGAGAATATAAATATCCAAGTTACTAAAAATTGAGTTCTTTTTGTAAAGCAAAAGTAGGGATCCAAAATAAAATATAAATTGCAAAATTACAAAAACTGAGTTCTTTTGCATATGACAAAAAGTACGTATCGAGAATAAAATATAAATATCCAAAAGACCAAAAATTGAGTTCTTTTGTAAAACAAAAGTAGGGATCCAAAATAAAAATAAATTTTTAAATTACAAAAATTGAGTTCTTTTGCATAAAACAAAAGAACGTATGGAGAATAAAATATAAATATCCAAATTACCAAAAATTGAGTTCTTTTGTAAAACAAAAGTAGGGATCCAAAATAAAATAGAAATTTTTAAATTACAAAAAATTGAGTTCTTTTGCATAAAACAAAAGTACGTATCAAGAATAAAATATAAATATCCAAATTACCAAAAATTGAGTTCTTTTTGTAAAGCAAAAGTAGGGATCCAAAATAAAATATAAATTTTTAAATTACAAAAACTTGACTTCTTTTGCATAAAACAAAAGTACGTATCGAGAATAAAATATAAATATCCAAATTACTAAAAATTGAGTTCTTTTGTAAAGCAAAAGTAGGGATCCAAAATAAAATATAAATTTTTAAATTACAAAAACTTGAGTTCTTTTGCATAAAATAAAAGTACGTGATCGAGAATAAAATATAAATATCCAAATTACCTAAAATTGAGTTCTTTTTAAAAAACAAAAGTTGGGATACAAAATAAAATATAAATTTTGAAATTACAAAAAATTGAGTTCTTTTGAACAAGACAAATGTACTGGATCAAAAAGAAAATATAAATATCCAAATTACTAAAAATCGAGTTCTTTTGTAAATCAAAAGTAGGGATCAAAAATAAAATATAAATTGCAAAATTACAAAAATTGAGTGCTTTTGCATAAAACAAATGTACGTATCGAGAATAAAATATAACCATCCAAAGTACCAAAAATTGAGTTCTTTTGTAAAACAAAAGTAGGGATCCAAAATAAAATATAAATTTTTAAAGTACAAAAATTGAGTTCTTTTCCATAAAACAAAAGTACGGATCGAAAAGAGAATATAAATATCCAAGTTACTAAAAATTGAGTTCTTTTTGTAAAGCAAAAGTAGGGATCCAAAATAAAATATAAATTTTTAAATTACAAAAACTTGAGTTCTTTTGCATAAAACAAAAGTACGTATCGAGAATAAAATATAAATATCCAAATTACCAAAAATTGAGTTCTTTACTGTAAAAAAAAGTAGGGATCCAAAATAAAATAAAAAATTTTAAATTACAAAAAATGAGTTTTTGCATAAAACAAAAGTACGTATCAAGAATAAAATATAAATATCCAAATTACTAAAAATTGAGTTATTTTTGTAAAGCAAAAGTAGGGATCCAAAATATAATATAAATTTTTAAATTACAAAAACTTGAGTTCTTTTGCATAAAACAAAAGTACGTATCGAGAATAAAATATAAATATCCAAATTACCAAAAATTAAGTTCTTTTTGTTAAAAAAAGTAGGGATCCAAATTAAAATAAAAATTTTTAAATTACAAAAAGTTGAGTTTTTGCATCAAAGAAAATATAAATATCCAAAATTACTAAAAATTGTGTTCTTACGCATAAAACAAAAGTACGTATCAAGAATAAAATATAAATATCCAAATTACTAAAAATTGAGTTATTTTTGTAAAGCAAAAGTAGGGATCCAAAATAAAATATAAATTTTTAAATTACAAAAAATGAGTTTTTTGCATAAAACAAAAGTACGTATCGAGAATAAAATATAAATATCCAAATTACTAAAAATTGAGTTCTTTTTGTAAAGCAAAAGTAGGGATCCAAAATAAAATATAAATTTTTAAATTACAAAAACTTGAGTTCTTTTGCATAAAATAAAAGTACGTATCGAGAATAAAATATAAATATCCAAATTACTTAAAATTGAGTTCTTTTTAAAAAACAAAAGTTGGGATACAAAATAAAATATAAATTTTGAAATTACAAAAATTGAGTTCTTTTGAACAAGACAAATGTACTGGATCAAAAAGAAAATATAAATATCCAAATTACCAAAAATTGAGTTCTTTTGTAAAAAAAGTAGGGATCCAAAATAAAATAAAAAATTTTAAATTACGAAAAATGAGTTTTTGCATAAAACAAAAGTACGTATCAAGAATAAAATATAAATATCCAAATTACTAAAAATTGAGTTCTTTTTGTAAAGCAAAAGTAGGGATCCAAAATAAAATATAAATTTTTAAATTACAAAAACTTGAGTTCTTTTGCATAAAATAAAAGTACGTATCGAGAATAAAATATAAATATCCAAATTACCTAAAATTGAGTTCTTTTTAAAAAACAAAAGTTGGGATACAAAATAAAATATAAATTTTGAAATTACAAAAATTGAGTTCTTTTGAACAAGACAAATGTACGGATCAAAAGAAAATATAAATATCCAAATTACTAAAAATCGAGTTCTTTTTGTAAATCAAAAGTAGGGATCAAAAATAAAATATAAATTGCAAAATTACAAAAAATTGAGTGCTTTTGCATAAAACAAATGTACGTATCGAGAATAAAATATAACCATCCAAAGTACCAAAAATTGAGTTCTTTTTGTAAAACAAAAGTAGGGATCCAAAATAAAATATAAATTTTTAAAGTACAAAAAATTGAGTTCTTTTCCATAAAACAAAAGTAGGGATCGAAAAGAGAATATAAATATCCAAGTTACTAAAAATTGAGTTCTTTTTGTAAAGCAAAAGTAGGGATCCAAAATAAAATATAAATTGCAAAATTACAAAAAACTGAGTTCTTTTGCATATGACAAAAGTACGTATCGAGAATAAAATATAAATATCCAAAAGACCAAAAATTGAGTTCTTTTTGTAAAACAAAAGTAGGGATCCAAAATAAAAAATAAATTTTTAAATTACAAAAAATTGAGTTCTTTTGCATAAAACAAAAGAACGTATGGAGAATAAAATATAAATATCCAAATTACCAAAAATTGAGTTCTTTTTGTAAAACAAAAGTAGGGATCCAAAATAAAATAGAAATTTTTAAATTACAAAAAATTGAGTTCTTTTGCATAAAACAAAAGTACGTATCAAGAATAAAATATAAATATCCAAATTACTAAAAATTGAGTTCTTTTTGTAAAGCAAAAGTAGGGATCCAAAATAAAATATAAATTTTTAAATTACAAAAACTTGACTTCTTTTGCATAAAACAAAAGTACGTATCGAGAATAAAATATAAATATCCAAATTACTAAAAATTGAGTTCTTTTTGTAAAGCAAAAGTAGGGATCCAAAATAAAATATAAATTTTTAAATTACAAAAACTTGAGTTCTTTTGCATAAAATAAAAGTACGTATCGAGAATAAAATATAAATATCCAAATTACCTAAAATTGAGTTCTTTTTAAAAACAAAAGTTGGGATACAAAATAAAATATAAATTTTGAAATTACAAAAAATTGAGTTCTTTTGAACAAGACAAATGTACGGATCAAAAAGAAAATATAAATATCCAAATTACCAAAAATTGAGTTCTTTTTGTAAATCAAAAGTAGGGATCAAAAATAAAATATAAATTGCAAAATTACAAAAAATTGAGTGCTTTTGCATAAAACAAATGTACGTATCGAGAATAAAATATAACCATCCAAAGTACCAAAAATTGAGTTCTTTTTGTAAAACAAAAGTAGGAATCCAAAATAAAATATAAATTTTTAAAGTACAAAAAATTGAGTTCTTTTCCATAAAACAAAAGTACGGATCGAAAAGAGAATATAAATATCCAAGTTACTAAAAATTGAGTTCTTTTTGTAAAGCAAAAGTAGGGATCCAAAATAAAATATAAATTTTTAAATTACAAAAACTTGAGTTCTTTTGCATAAAACAAAAGTACGTATCGAGAATAAAATATAAATATCCAAATTACCAAAAATTGAGTTCTTTTTGTTCAAAAAAAGTAGGGATCCAAAATAAAATAAAAATTTTTAAATTACAAAAAAATGAGTTTTTTTGCATAAAACAAAAGTACGTATCAAGAATAAAATATAAATATCCAAATTACTAAAAATTGAGTTATTTTTGTAAAGCAAAAGTAGGGATCCAAAATATAATATAAATTTTTAAATTACAAAAACTTGAGTTCTTTTGCATAAAACAAAAGTACGTATCGAGAATAAAATATAAATATCCAAATTACCAAAAATTAAGTTCTTTTTGTTCAAAAAAAGTAGGGATCCAAAATAAAATAAAAAAATTTAAATTACAAAAAGTTGAGTTTTTTTGCATCAAAGAAAATATAAATATCCAAAATTACTAAAAATTGAGTTCTTTTGCATAAAACAAAAGTACGTATCAAGAATAAAATATAAATATCCAAATTACTAAAAATTGAGTTCTTTTTGTAAAGCAAAAGTAGGGATCCAAAATAAAATATAAATTTTTAAATTACAAAAAATTGAGTTCTTTTGCATAAAACAAAAGTACGTATCAAGAATAAAATATAAATATCCAAATTACTAAAAATTGAGTTCTTTTTGTAAAGCAAAAGTAGGGATCCAAAATAAAATATAAATTTTTAAATTACAAAAACATGAGTTCTTTTAAATAAAACAAAAGTACGTATCGAGAATAAAATATATATATCCAAATTACCTAAAATTGAGTTCTTTTTAAAAAACAAAAGTTGGGATACAAAATAAAATATAAATTTTTAAATTACAAAAAATTGTGTTCTTTTCAACAAGACAAATGTACGGATCAAAAAGAAAATATAAATATCCAAATTACTAAAAATCGAGTTCTTTTGCATAAAACAAAAGTACGTATCGAGAATAAAATATAATATCCAAAAGACCAAAAATTGAGTTCTTTTTGTAAAAAAAAAGTAGGGATCCAAAATAAAATATAAATTGCGAGATTACAAAAAACTGAGTTCTTTTGCATATAACAATAGTACGTATCGAGAATAAAATATAAATATCCAAAAGACCAAAAATTGAGTTCTTTTTGTAAAACAAAAGTAGGGATCCAAAATAAAAAATAAATTTTTAAATTACAAAAATTGAGTTCTTTTGCATAAAACAAAAGAACGTATCGAGAATAAAATATAAATATCCAAATTACCAAAAATTGAGTTCTTTTTGTAAAACAAAAGTAGGGATCCAAAATAAAATAGAAATTTTTAAATTACAAAAAATTGAGTTCTTTTGCATAAAACAAAAGTACGTATCAAGAATAAAATATAAATACCCAAATTACTAAAAATTGAGTTCTTTTTGTAAAGCAAAAGTAGGGATCCAAAATAAAATATAAATTGCGAGATTACAAAAAACTGAGTTCTTTTGCATATAACAAAAGTACGTATCGAGAATAAAATATAAATATCCAAAAGACCAAAAATTGAGTTCTTTTTGTAAAACAAAAGTAGGGATCCAAAATAAAAAATAAATTTTTAAATTACAAAAAATTGAGTTCTTTTGCATAAAACAAAAGAACGTATCGAGAATAAAATATAAATATCCAAATTACCAAAAATTGAGTTCTTTTTGTAAAACAAAAGTAGGGATCCAAAATAAAATAAAAATTTTTAAATTACAAAAAAATGAGTTTTTTTGCATAAAACAAAAGTACGTAGCAAGAATAAAATATAAATATCCAAATTACTAAAAATTGAGTTCTTTTTGTAAAGCAAAAGTAGGGATCCAAAATAAAATATAAATTTTAAAATTACAAAAACTTGAGTTCTTTTGCATAAAACAAAAGTGCGGATCGAAAAGAGAATATAAATATCCAAATTACTAAAAATTGAGTTCTTTTTGTAAAGCAAAAGTAGTGATAAAAAATAAAATATAAATTGCAAAATTACAAAAAATTGAGTTCTTTTGCATAAAACAAAAGTACGTATCGAGAATAAAATATAAACATCCAAAGTACCAAAAATGAGTTCTTTTGTAAAACAAAAGTAGGGATCCAAAATAAAATATAAATTTTTAAAGTACAAAAATTGAGTTCTTTTGCATAAAACAAAAGTACTGGATCGAAAAGAGAACATAAATATCCAAATTACTAAAAATTGAGTTGTTTTTGTAAAGCA
Organism: Lablab purpureus; assembly: GCA_030347555.1. Lineage (NCBI taxonomy): Eukaryota > Viridiplantae > Streptophyta > Magnoliopsida > Fabales > Fabaceae > Lablab > Lablab purpureus. The sequence goes on from CM059254.1 coordinate 146,291, forward strand.
AAAGTAGTGATCCAAAATAAAATATATATTGCATATTACAAAAAATTGAGTTCTTTTGCATAAAACAAAAGTACGTATCGAGAATAAAATATAAACATCCAAAGTACCAAAAATGAGTTCTTTTTGTAAAACAAAAGTAGGGATCCAAAATAAAATATAAATTTTTAAAGTACAAAAAATTGAGTTCTTTTGCATAAAAGAAAAGTACGGATCGAAAAGAGAATATAAATATCCAAATTACTAAAAATTGAGTTCTTTTTGTAAAGCAAAAGTAGTGATAAAAAGTAAAATATAAATTGCAAAATTACAAAAAATTGAGTTCTTTTGCATAAAACAAAAGTACGTATCGAGAATAAAATATAAACATCCAAAGTACCAAAAAATGAGTTCTTTTTGTAAAACAAAAGTAGGGATCCAAAATAAAATATAAATTTTTAAAGTACAAAAAATTGAGTTCTTTTGCATAAAACAAAAGTACGGATCGAAAAGAGAATATAAATATCCAAATTACTAAAAATTGAGTTCTTTTTGTAAAGCAAAAGTAGTGATAAAAAATAAAATATAAATTTCAAAATTACAAAAAATTGAGTTCTTTTGCATAAAACAAAAGCACGTATCGAGAATAAAATATAAACATCCAAAGTACCAAAAAATGAGTTCTTTTTGTAAAACAAAAGTAGGGATCCAAAATAAAATATAAATTTTTAAAGTACAAAAATTGAGTTCTTTTGCATAAAACAAAAGTACGGATCGAAAAGAGAATATAAATATCCAAATTACTAAAAATTGAGTTCTTTTTGTAAATCAAAAGTAGTGATCAAAAATAAAATATAAATTGCAAAATTACAAAAAAATGAGTTCTTTTGCATAAAACAAAAGTACGTATCGAGAATAAAATATAAACATCCAAAGTACCAAAAAATGAGTTCTTTTTGTAAAACAAAAGTAGGGATCCAAAATAAAATATAAATTTTTAAAGTACAAAAAATTGAGTTCTTTTGCTTAAAACAAAAGTACGAATCGAAAAGAGAATATAAATATCCAAATTACTAAAAATTGAATTCTTTTTGTAAAGCAAAAGTAGTGATCAAAAATAAAATATAAATTGCAAAATTACAAAAAATTGAGTTCTTTTGCATAAAACAAAAGCACGTATCGAGAATAAAATATAAACATCCAAAGTACCAAAAACTGAGTTCTTTTTGTAAAACAAAAGTAGGGATCCAAAATAAAATATAAATTTTTAAAGTACAAAAACTTGAGTTCTTTTGCATAAAACAAAAGTGCGGATCGAAAAGATAATATAAATATCCAAATTACTAAAAATTGAGTTCTTTTTGTAAAGCAAAAGTAGTGATCAAAAATAAAATATAAATTGCAAAATTACAAAAAATTGAGTTCTTTTGCATAAAACAAAAGCACGTATCGAAAATAAAATATAAATATCCAAATTACTAAAAATTGAGTTCTTTTTGTAAAACAAAAGTAGGGATCCAAAATAAAATATAAATTTTTAAAGTACAAAAAATTGAGTTCTTTTGCATAAAACAAAAGAACGTATCGAGAATAAAATATAAATATCCAAATTACCAAAAATTGAGTTCTTTTTGTAAAACAAAAGTAGGGATCCAAAATAAAATTGAAATTTTTAAATTACAAAAAATTGAGTTCTTTTGCATAAAACAAAAGTACGTATCAAGTATAAAATATAAATACCCAAATTACTAAAAATTGAGTTCTTTTTGTAAAGCAAAAGTAGGGATCCAAAATAAAATATAAATTACGAGATTACAAAAAACTGAGTTCTTTTGCATATAACAAAAGTACGTATCGAAAATAAAATATAAATATCCAAAAGACCAAAAATTGAGTTCTTTTGTAAAACAAAAGTAGGGATCCAAAATAAAAAATAAATTTTTAAATTACAAAAATTGAGTTCTTTTGCATAAAACAAAAGAACGTATCGAGAATAAAATATAAATATCCAAATTACCAAAAATTGAGTTCTTTTGTAAAACAAAAGTAGGGATCCAAAATAAAATAAAAATTTTTAAATTACAAAAAAATGAGTTTTTTTGCATAAAACAAAAGTACGTAGCAAGAATAAAATATAAATATCCAAATTACTAAAAATTGAGTTCTTTTTGTAAAGCAAAAGTAGGGATCCAAAATAAAATATAAATTTTAAAATTACAAAAACTTGAGTTCTTTTGCATAAAACAAAAGTGCGGATCGAAAAGAGAATATAAATATCCAAATTACTAAAAATTGAGTTCTTTTTGTAAAGCAAAAGTAGTGATAAAAAGTAAAATATAAATTGAAAAATTACAAAAAATTGAGTTCTTTTGCATAAAACAAAAGTACGTATCGAGAATAAAATATAAACATCCAAAGTACCAAAAAATGAGTTCTTTTTGTAAAACAAAAGTAGGGATCCAAAATAAAATATAAATTTTTAAAGTACAAAAAATTGAGTTCTTTTGCATAAAACAAAAGTACGGATCGAAAAGAGAACATAAATATCCAAATTACTAAAAATTGAGTTGTTTTTGTAAAGCAAAAGTAGTGATCCAAAATAAAATATATATTGCAAAATTACAAAAAATTGAGTTCTTTTGCATAAAACAAAAGTACGTATCGAGAATAAAATATAAACATCCAAAGTACCAAAAAATGAGTTCTTTTTGTAAAACAAAAGTAGGGATCCAAAATAAAATATAAATTTTTAAAGTACAAAAAATTGAGTTCTTTTGCATAAAAGAAAAGTACGGATCGAAAAGAGAATATAAATATCCAAATTACGAAAAATTGAGTTCTTTTTTTAAAGAAAAAGTAGGGAACCAAAATAAAATATAAATTGCGAAATTACAAAAAATTAAGTTCTTTTGCATAAAACAAAAGTACGGATCGAAAAGAAAATATAAATATCCAAATTACTAAAAATTGAGTTCTTTTTGTAAAACAAAAGTAGGGATCCAAAATAAAATATAAATTTTTAAATTACAAAAATTGAGTTCTTTTGCATAAAACAAAAGTACGGATCGAAAAGAGAATATAAATATCCAAATTACTAAAAATGGAGTTCTTTTTGTAAAGCAAAAGTAGTGATCAAAAATAAAATATAAATTGCAAAATTACAAAAAATTGAGTTCTTTTGCATAAAACAAAAGCACGTATCGAGAATAAAATATAAACATCCAAAGTACCAAAAAATGAGTTCTTTTTGTAAAACAAAAGTAGGGATCCAAAATAAAATATAAATTTTTAAAGTACAAAAACTTGAGTTCTTTTGCATAAAACAAAAGTGCGGATCGAAAAGAGAATATAAATATCGAAATTACTAAAAATTGAGTTCTTTTTGTAAAGCAAAAGTAGTGATCAAAAATAAAATATCAATTTCGAAATTACAAAAAATTGTGTTCTTTTGCATAAAACAAAAGCACGTATCGAGAATAAAATATAAATATCCAAATTACCAAAAATGAGTTCTTTTGTAAAACAAAAGTAGGGATCCAAAATAAAATATAAATTTTTAAAGTACAAAAACTTGAGTTCTTTTGCATAAAACAAAAGTGCGGATCGAAAAGATAATATAAATATCCAAATTACTAAAAATTGAGTTGTTTTTGTAAAGCAAAAGTAGTGATCCAAAATAAAATATATATTGCAAAATTACAAAAAATTGAGTTCTTTTGCATAAAACAAAAGTACGTATCGAGAATAAAATATAAACATCCAAAGTACCAAAAATGAGTTCTTTTTGTAAAACAAAAGTAGGGATCCAAAATAAAATATAAATTTTTAAAGTACAAAAAATTGAGTTCTTTTGCATAAAACAAAAGTACTGGATCGAAAAGAGAATATAAATATCCAAATTACTAAAAATTGAGTTCTTTTTGTAAAGCAAAAGTAGTGATCAAAAATAAAATATAAATTGCAAAATTACAAAAATTGAGTTCTTTTGCATAAAACAAAAGTACGTATCGAGAATAAAATATAAACATCCAAAGTACCAAAAATGAGTTCTTTTGTAAAACAAAAGTAGGGATCCAAAATAAAATATAAATTTTTAAAGTACAAAAAATTGAGTTCTTTTGCATAAAACAAAAGTACGGATCGAAAAGAGAATATAAATATCCAAATTACTAAAAATGGAGTTCTTTTGTAAAGCAAAAGTAGTGATCAAAAATAAAATATAAATTGCAAAATTACAAAAATTGAGTTCTTTTGCATAAAACAAAAGCACGTATCGAGAATAAAATATAAACATCCAAAGTACCAAAAATGAGTTCTTTTGTAAAACAAAAGTAGGGATCCAAAATAAAATATAAATTTTTAAAGTACAAAAACTTGAGTTCTTTTGCATAAAACAAAAGTACGGATCGAAAAGAGAATATAAATATCCAAATTACTAAAAATTGAGTTCTTTTTGTAAAGCAAAAGTAGTGATCAAAAATAAAATATAAATTGCAAAATTACAAAAAATAGAGTTCTTTTGCATAAAACAAAAGTACGGATCGAAAAGAGAATATAAATATCCAAATTACTAAAAATTGAGTTCTTTTTGTAAAGCAAAAGTAGTGATCAAAAATAAAATATAAATTGCAAAATTACAAAAAATAGAGTTCTTTTGCATAAAACAAAAGCACGTATCGAGAATAAAATATAAACATCCAAAGTACCAAAAAATGAGTTCTTTTTGTAAAACAAAAGTAGAGATCCAAAATAAAATATAAATTTTTAAAGTACAAAAATTGAGTTCTTTTGCATAAAACAAAAGTACGGATCGAAAAGAGAATATAAATATCCAAATTACTAAAAATTGAGTTCTTTTGTAAAGCAAAAGTAGTGATCAAAAATAAAATATAAATTGCAAAATTACAAAAATTGAGTTCTTTTGCATAAAACAAAAGCACGTATCGAGAATAAAATATAAACATCCAAAGTACCAAAAAATGAGTTCTTTTTGTAAAACAAAAGTAGAGATCCAAAATAAAATATAAATTTTTAAAGTACAAAAACTTGAGTTCTTTTGCATAAAACAAAAGTGCGGATCGAAAAGAGAATATAAATATCGAGATTACTAAAAATTGAGTTCTTTTTGTAAAGCAAAAGTAGTGATCAAAAATAAAATATAAATTGCAAAATTACAAAAAATTGAGTTCTTTTGCATAAAACAAAAGTACGTATCGAGAATAAAATATAAACATCCAAAGTACCAAAAAATGAGTTCTTTTTGTAAAACAAAAGTAGGGATCCAAAATAAAATATAAATTTTTAAAGTACAAAAAATTGAGTTCTTTTGCATAAAACAAAAGTACTGGATCGAAAAGAGAATATAAATATCCAAATTACTAAAAATTGAGTTCTTTTTGTAAAGCAAAAGTAGTGATCAAAAATAAAATATAAATTGCAAAATTACAAAAATTGAGTTCTTTTGCATAAAACAAAAGCACGTATCGAGAATAAAATATAAACATCCAAAGTACCAAAAAATGAGTTCTTTTTGTAAAACAAAAGTAGGGATCCAAAATAAAATATAAATTTTTAAAGTACAAAAACTTGAGTTCTTTTGCATAAAACAAAAGTGCGGATCGAAAAGATAATATAAATATCCAAATTACTAAAAATTGAGTTCGTTTTGTAAAGCAAAAGTAGTGATCAAAAATAAAATATAAATTGCAAAATTACAAAAAATTGAGTTCTTTTGCATAAAACAAAAGCACGTATCGAAAATAAAATATAAATATCCAAATTACTAAAAATTGAGTTCTTTTTGTAAAACAAAAGTAGGGATCCAAAACAAAATATAAATTTTTAAATTACAAAAACTTGAGTTCTTTTGCATAAAACAAAAGTGCGTATCGAAAAGAGAATATAAATATCCAAATTACTAAAAATTGAGTTCTTTTTGTAAAGCAAAAGTAGTGATAAAAAATAAAATATAAATTGCAAAATTACAAAAAATAGAGTTCTTTTGCATAAAACAAAAGTACGTATCGAGAATAAAATATAAACATCCAAAGTACCAAAAAATGAGTTCTTTTTGTAAAACAAAAGTAGGGATCCAAAATAAAATATAAATTTTTAAATTACAAAAATTGAGTTCTTTTGCATAAAACAAAAGTACGGATCGAAAAGAGAATATAAATATCCAAATTACTAAAAATTGAGTTCTTTTTGTAAAGCAAAAGTAGTGATCAAAAATAAAATATAAATTGCAAAATTACAAAAAATTGAGTTCTTTTGCATAAAACAAAAGCACGTATCGAGAATAAAATATAAACATCCAAAGTACCAAAAAATGAGTTCTTTTTGTAAAACAAAAGTAGGGATCCAAAATAAAATATAAATTTTTAAAGTACAAAAAATTGAGTTCTTTTGCATAAAACAAAAGTACGGATCGAAAAGAGAATATAAATATCCAAATTACTAAAAATTGAGTTCTTTTTGTAAAGCAAAAGTAGTGATCAAAAATAAAATATAAATTGCAAAATTACAAAAATTGAGTTCTTTTGCATAAAACAAAAGCACGTATCGAGAATAAAATATAAACATCCAAAGTACCAAAAATGAGTTCTTTTGTAAAACAAAAGTAGGGATCCAAAATAAAATATAAATTTTTAAAGTACAAAAATTGAGTTCTTTTGCATAAAACAAAAGTACGGATCGAAAAGAGAATATAAATATCCAAATTACTAAAAATTGAGTTCTTTTTGTAAAGCAAAAGTAGTGATCAAAAATAAAATATAAATTGCAAAATTACAAAAATTGAGTTCTTTTGCATAAAACAAAAGTACGTATCGAGAATAAAATATAAACATCCAAAGTACCAAAAATGAGTTCTTTTGTAAAACAAAAGTAGGGATCCAAAATAAAATATAAATTTTTAAAGTACAAAAATTGAGTTCTTTTGCATAAAACAAAAGTACTGGATCGAAAAGAGAATATAAATATCCAAATTACTAAAAATTGAGTTCTTTTTGTAAAGCAAAAGTAGTGATCAAAAATAAAATATAAATTGCAAAATTACAAAAAATTGAGTTCTTTTGCATAAAACAAAAGTACGTATCGAGAATAAAATATAAACATCCAAAGTACCAAAAATGAGTTCTTTTGTAAAACAAAAGTAGGGATCCAAAATAAAATATAAATTTTTAAAGTACAAAAATTGAGTTCTTTTGCATAAAACAAAAGTACGGATCGAAAAGAGAATATAAATATCCAAATTACTAAAAATTGAGTTCTTTTTGTAAAGCAAAAGTAGTGATCAAAAAATAAAATATAAATTGCAAAATTACAAAAATTGAGTTCTTTTGCATAAAACAAAAGCACGTATCGAGAATAAAATATAAACATCCAAAGTACCAAAAATGAGTTCTTTTGTAAAACAAAAGTAGGGATCCAAAATAAAATATAAATTTTTAAAGTACAAAAACTTGAGTTCTTTTGCATAAAACAAAAGTGCGGATCGAAAAGATAATATAAATATCCAAATTACTAAAAATTGAGTTCGTTTTGTAAAGCAAAAGTAGTGATCAAAAATAAAATATAAATTGCAAAATTACAAAAAATTGAGTTCTTTTGCATAAAACAAAAGCACGTATCGAAAATAAAATATAAATATCCAAATTACTAAAAATTGAGTTCTTTTGTAAAACAAAAGTAGGGATCCAAAACAAAATATAAATTTTTAAATTACAAAAACTTGAGTTCTTTTGCATAAAACAAAAGTGCGTGATCGAAAAGAGAATATAAATATCCAAATTACTAAAAATTGAGTTCTTTTTGTAAAGCAAAAGTAGTGATCAAAAAGTAAAATATAAATTGCAAAATTACAAAAATAGAGTTCTTTTGCATAAAACAAAAGTACGTATCGAGAATAAAATATAAACATCCAAAGTACCAAAAATGAGTTCTTTTTGTAAAACAAATGTAGGGATCCAAAATAAAATATAAATTTTTAAAGTACAAAAATTGAGTTCTTTTGCATAAAACAAAAGTACTGGATCGAAAAGAGAATATAAATATCCAAATTACTAAAAATTGAGTTCTTTTGTAAAGCAAAAGTAGTGATCAAAAATAAAATATAAATTGCAAAATTACAAAAAATAGAGTTCTTTTGCATAAAACAAAAGCACGTATCGAGAATAAAATATAAACATCCAAAGTACCAAAAATGAGTTCTTTTTGTAAAACAAAAGTAGGGATCCAAAATAAAATATAAATTTTTAAAGTACAAAAATTGAGTTCTTTTGCATAAAACAAAAGTACGGATCGAAAAGAGAATATAAATATCCAAATTACTAAAAATTGAGTTCTTTTGTAAAGCAAAAGTAGTGATCAAAAATAAAATATAAATTGCAAAATTACAAAAATTGAGTTCTTTTGCATAAAACAAAAGCACGTATCGAGAATAAAATATAAACATCCAAAGTACCAAAAATGAGTTCTTTTGTAAAACAAAAGTAGGGATCCAAAATAAAATATAAATTTTTAAAGTACAAAAATTGAGTTCTTTTGCATAAAACAAAAGTACTGGATCGAAAAGAGAATATAAATATCCAAATTACTAAAAATTGAATTCTTTTTGTAAAGCAAAAGTAGTGATCAAAAATAAAATATAAATTGCAAAATTACAAAAAATAGAGTTCTTTTGCATAAAACAAAAGTACGTATCGAGAATAAAATATAAACATCCAAAGTACCAAAAAATGAGTTCTTTTTGTAAAACAAAAGTAGGGATCCAAAATAAAATATAAATTTTTAAAGTACAAAAAATTGAGTTCTTTTGCATAAAACAAAAGTACGGATCGAAAAGAGAATATAAATATGCAAATTACTAAAAATTGAGTTCTTTTTGTAAAGCAAATGTAGTGATCAAAAATAAAATATAAATTGCAAAATTACAAAAAATTGAGTTCTTTTGCATAAAACAAAAGCATGTATCGAAAATAAAATATAAATATCCAAATTACTAAAAATTGAGTTCTTTTTGTAAAACAAAAGTAGGGATATAAATTTTTAAATTACAAAAACTTGAGTTCTTTTGCATAAAACAAAAGTGCGGATCGAAAAGAGAATATAAATATCCAAATTACTAAAAATTGAGTTCTTTTTGTAAAGCAAAAGTAGTGATCAAAAATAAAATATAAATTGCAAAATTACAGAAAATAGAGTTCTTTTGCATAAAACAAAAGTACCTATCGAGAATAAAATATAAACATCCAAAGTACCAAAAAATGAGTTCTTTTTGTAAAACAAAAGTAGGGATCCAAAATAAAATATAAATTTTTAAAGTACAAAAAATTGAGTTCTTTTGCATAAAACAAAAGTACGGATCGAAAAGAGAATATAAATATGCAAATTACTAAAAATTGAATTCTTTTTGTAAAGCAAAAGTAGGGATCCAAAATAAAATATCAATTTCGAAATTACAAAAAATTGAGTTCTTTTGCATAAAACAAAAGTACGTATCGAGAATAAAATATAAACATCCAAAGTACCAAAAAATGAGTTCTTTTTGTAAAACAAAAGTAGGGATCCAAAATAAAATATAAATTTTTAAAGTACAAAAAATTGAGTTCTTTTGCATAAAACAAAAGTACGGATCGAAAAGAGAATATAAATATCCAAATTACTAAAAATTGAGTTCTTTTTGTAAAACAAAAGTAGGGATCCAAAATAAAATATAAATTGCGAAATTACAAAAAATTGAGTTCTTTTGCATAAAACAAAAGCACGTATTGAGAATAAAATATAAACATCCAAAGTACCAAAAAATGAGTTCTTTTTGTAAAACAAAAGTAGGGATCCAAAATAAAATATAAATTTTTAAAGTACAAAAACTTGAGTTCTTTTGCATAAAACAAAAGTGCGGATCGAAAAGATAATATAAATATCCAAATTACTAAAAATTGAGTTCTTTTTGTAAAGGAAAAGTAGTGATCAAAAATAAAATATAAATTGCAAAATTACAAAAAATTGAGTTCTTTTGCATAAAACAAAAGCACGTATCGAAAATAAAATATAAATATCCAAATTACTAAAAATTGAGTTCTTTTTGTAAAACAAAAGTAGGGATCCAAAATAAAATATAAATTTTTAAATTACAAAAACTTGAGTTCTTTTGCATAAAACAAAAGTGTGGATCGAAAAGAGAATATAAATATCCAAATTACTAAAAATTGAGTTCTTTTTGTAAAGCAAAACTAGTGATCAAAAATAAAATATAAATTGCAAAATTATAAAAAATAGAGTTCTTTTGCATAAAACAAAAGTACGTATCGAGAATAAAATATAAACATCCAAAGTACCAAAAAATGAGTTCTTTTGTAAAACAAAAGTAGGGATCCAAAATAAAATATAAATTTTTAAAGTACAAAAATTGAGTTCTTTTGCATAAAACAAAAGTACTGGATCGAAAAGAGAATATAAATATCCAAATTACTAAAAATTGAGTTCTTTTTGTAAAGCAAATGTAGTGATCAAAAATAAAATATAAATTGCAAAATTACAAAAAATTGAGTTCTTTTGCATAAAACAAAAGCACGTATTGAAAATAAAATATAAATATCCAAATTACTAAAAATTGAGTTCTTTTTGTAAAACAAAAGTAGGGATATAAATTTTTAAATTACAAAAACTTGAGTTCTTTTGCATAAAACAAAAGTGCGGATCGAAAAGAGAATATAAATATCCAAATTACTAAAAATTGAGTTCTTTTTGTAAAGCAAAAGTAGTGATCAAAAATAAAATATAAATTGCAAAATTACAAAAAATAGAGTTCTTTTGCATAAAACAAAAGTACGTATCGAGAATAAAATACAAACATCCAAAGTACCAAAAAATGAGTTCTTTTTGTAAAACAAAAGTAGGGATCCAAAATAAAATATAAATTTTTAAAGTACAAAAAATTGAGTTCTTTTGCATAAAACAAAAGTACGGATCGAAAAGAGAATATAAATATGCAAATTACTAAAAATTGAATTCTTTTTGTAAAGCAAAAGTAGTGATCAAAAATAAAATATAAATTGCAAAATTACAAAAAATAGAGTTCTTTTGCATAAAACAAAAGTACGTATCGAGAATAAAATACAAACATCCAAAGTACCAAAAAATGAGTTCTTTTTGTAAAACAAAAGTAGGGATCCAAAATAAAATATAAATTTTTAAAGTACAAAAAATTGAGTTCTTTTGCATAAAACAAAAGTACGGATCGAAAAGAGAATATAAATATGCAAATTACTAAAAATTGAATTCTTTTTGTAAAGCAAAAGTAGTGATCAAAAATAAAATATAAATTGCAAAATTACAAAAAATAGAGTTCTTTTGCATAAAACAAAAGTACGTATCGAGAATAAAATATAAACATCCAAAGTACCAAAAATGAGTTCTTTTTGTAAAACAAAAGTAGGGATCCAAAATAAAATATAAATTTTTAAAGTACAAAAATTGAGTTCTTTTGCATAAAACAAAAGTACGGATCGAAAAGAGAATATAAATATCCAAATTACTAAAAATTGAGTTCTTTTGTAAAGCAAAAGTAGTGATCAAAAATAAAATATAAATTGCAAAATTACAAAAATAGAGTTCTTCTGCATAAAACAAAAGTACGTGATCGAGAATAAAATATAAACATCCAAAGTACCAAAAATGAGTTCTTTTTGTAAAACAAAAGTAGGGATCCAAAATAAAATATAAATTTTTATAGTACAAAAAATTGAGTTCTTTTGCACAAAACAAAAGTACGGATCGAAAAGAGAATATAAATATCCAAATTACTAAAAATTGAGTTCTTTTGTAAAGCAAAAGTAGTGATCAAAAATAAAATATAAATTGCAAAATTACAAAAATTGAGTTCTTTTGCATAAAACAAAAGTACGTATCGAAAATAAAATATAAATATCCAAAGTACCAAAAAATGAGTTCTTTTTGTAAAACAAAAGTAGGGATCCAAAATAAAATATAAATTTTTAAAGTACAAAAACTTGAGTTCTTTTGCATACAACAAAAGTGCGGATCGAAAAGAGAATATAAATATCCAAATTACTAAAAATTGAGTTCTTTATGTAAAGCAAAAGTAGTGAGAAAAAATAAAATATAAATTGCAAAATTACAAAAAATAGAGTTCTTTTGCATAAAACAAAAGTACGTATCGAGAATAAAATATAAACATCCAAAGTACCAAAAATGAGTTCTTTTGTAAAACAAAAGTAGGGATCCAAAATAAAATATAAATTTTTAAAGTACAAAAATTGAGTTCTTTTGCATAAAACAAAAGTACTGGATCGAAAAGAGAATATAAATATCCAAATTACTAAAAATTGAGTTCTTTTTGTAAAGCAAAAGTAGTGATCAAAAATAAAATATAAATTGCAAAATTACAAAAAATTGAGTTCTTTTGCATAAAACAAAAGTACGTATCGAGAATAAAATATAAATATCCAAAGTAGCAAAAAATGAGTTCTTTTTGTAAAACAAAAGTAGGGATCCAAAATAAAATATAAATTTTTAAAGTACAAAAAATTGAGTTCTTTTGCATAAAACAAAAGTACTGGATCGAAAAGAGAATATAAATATCCAAATTACTAAAAATTGAGTTCTTTTGTAAAGCAAAAGTAGTGATCAAAAATAAAATATAAATTGCAAAATTACAAAAATTGAGTTCTTTTGCATAAAACAAAAGCACGTATCGAGAATAAAATATAAACATCCAAAGTACCAAAAATGAGTTCTTTTTGTAAAACAAAAGTAGGGATCCAAAATAAAATATAAATTTTTAAAGTACAAAAATTGAGTTCTTTTGCATAAAACAAAAGTACGGATCGAAAAGAGAATATAAATATCCAAATTACTAAAAATTGAGTTCTTTTGTAAAGCAAAAGTAGTGATCAAAAATAAAATATAAATTGCAAAATTACAAAAAATTGAGTTCTTTTGCATAAAACAAAAGCACGTATCGAGAATAAAATATAAACATCCAAAGTACCAAAAATGAGTTCTTTTGTAAAACAAAAGTAGGGATCCAAAATAAAATATAAATTTTTAAAGTACAAAAATTGAGTTCTTTTGCATAAAACAAAAGTACGGATCGAAAAGAGAATATAAATATCCAAATTACTAAAAATTGAGTTCTTTTTGTAAAGCAAAAGTAGTGATCAAAAATAAAATATAAATTGCAAAATTACAAAAATTGAGTTCTTTTGCATAAAACAAAAGCACGTATCGAGAATAAAATATAAACATCCAAAGTACCAAAAATGAGTTCTTTTTGTAAAACAAAAGTAGGGATCCAAAATAAAATATAAATTTTTAAAGTACAAAAATTGAGTTCTTTTGCATAAAACAAAAGTACTGGATCGAAAAGAGAATATAAATATCCAAATTACTAAAAATTGAGTTCTTTTGTAAAGCAAAAGTAGTGATCAAAAATAAAATATAAATTGCAAAATTACAAAAATTGAGTTCTTTTGCATAAAACAAAAGCACGTATCGAGAATAAAATATAAACATCCAAAGTACCAAAAATGAGTTCTTTTTGTAAAACAAAAGTAGGGATCCAAAATAAAATATAAATTTTTAAAGTACAAAAATTGAGTTCTTTTGCATAAAACAAAAGTACTGGATCGAAAAGAGAATATAAATATCCAAATTACTAAAAATTGAGTTCTTTTGTAAAGCAAAAGTAGTGATCAAAAATAAAATATAAATTGCAAAATTACAAAAATTGAGTTCTTTTGCATAAAACAAAAGCACGTATCGAGAATAAAATATAAACATCCAAAGTACCAAAAAATGAGTTCTTTTTGTAAAACAAAGGTAGGGATCCAAAATAAAATATAAATTTTTAAAGTACAAAAAATTGAGTTCTTTTGCATAAAACAAAAGTACGGATCGAAAAGAGAATATAAATATCCAAATTACTAAAAATTGAGTTCTTTTTGTAAAGCAAAAGTAGTTATCCAAAATAAAATATATATTGCAAAATTACAAAAAATTGAGTTCTTTTGCATAAAACAAAAGTACGTATCGAGAATAAAATATAAACATCCAAAGTACCAAAAAATGAGTTCTTTTTGTAAAACAAAAGTAGGGATCCAAAATAAAATATAAATTTTTAAAGTACAAAAATTGAGTTCTTTTACATAAAACAAAAGTACGGATCGAAAAGAGAATATAAATATCCAAATTACTAAAAATTGAGTTCTTTTTGTAAAGCAAAAGTAGTTATCCAAAATAAAATATAAATTGCAAAATTACAAAAAATTGAGTTCTTTTGCATAAAACAAAAGCACGTATCGAGAATAAAATATAAACATCCAAAGTACCAAAAAATGAGTTCTTTTTGTAAAACAAAAGTAGGGATCCAAAATAAAATATAAATTTTTAAAGTACAAAAAATTGAGTTCTTTTGCATAAAACTAAAGTACGGATAGAAAAGAGAATATAAATATCCAAATTACTAAAAATTGAGTTCTTTTTGTAAAGCAAAAGTAGTTATCCAAAATAAAATATATATTGCAAAATTACAAAAAATTGAGTTCTTTTGCGTAAAACAAAAGCACGTATCGAGAATAAAATATAAACATCCAAAGTACCAAAAAATGAGTTCTTTTTGTAAAACAAAAGTAGGGATCCAAAATAAAATATAAATTTTTAAAGTACAAAAAATTGAGTTCTTTTGTATAAAACAAAAGTACGGATCGAAAAGAGAATATAAATATCCAAATTACTAAAAATTGAGTTCTTTTTGTAAAGCAAAAGTAGTGATCAAAAATAAAATATAAATTGCAAAATTACAAAAAATTGAGTTCTTTTGCATAAAACAAAAGTACGTATCGAGAATAAAATATAAACATCCAAAGTACCAAAAAATGAGTTCCTTTTGTAAAACAAAAGTAGGGATCCAAAATAAAATATAAATTTTTAAAGTACAAAAACTTGAGTTCTTTTGCATAAAACAAAAGTACGGATGGAAAAGAGAATATAAATATCCAAATTACTAAAAATTGAGTTCTTTTTGTAAAGCAAAAGTAGTGATCAAAAATAAAATATAAATTGCAAAATTACAAAAAATTGAGTTCTTTTGCATAAAACAAAAGCACGTATCGAAAATAAAATATAAATATCCAAATTACTAAAAATTGAGTTCTTTTTGTAAAGCAAAAGTAGGGATCCAAAATAAAATATAAATTTTTAAATTACAAAAACTTGAGTTCTTTTGCATAAAACAAAAGTACGGATCGAAAAGAGAATATAAATATCCAAATTACTAAAAATTGAGTTCTTTTTGTAAAGCAAAAGTAGTGATCAAAAATAAAATATAAATTGCAAAATTACAAAAAATTGAGTTCTTTTGCATAAAACAAAAGCACGTATCGAGAATAAAATATAAACATCCAAAGTACCAAAAAATGAGTTCTTTTTGTAAAACAAAAGTAGGGATCCAAAATAAAATATAAATTTTTAAAGTACAAAAAATTGAGTTCTTTTGCATAAAACAAAAGTACGGATCGAAAAGAGAATATAAATATCCAATTTACTAAAAATTGAGTTCTTTTCGTAAAGCAAAAGTAGTGATCAAAAATAAAATATAAATTGCAAAATTACAAAAAATTGAGTTCTTTTGCATAAAACAAAAGCACGTATCGAGAATAAAATATAAACATCCAAAGTACCAAAAAATGAGTTCTTTTTGTAAAACAAAAGTAGGGATCCAAAATAAAATATAAATTTTTCAAGTACAAAAACTTGAGTTCTTTTGCATAAAACAAAAGTGCGGATCGAAAAGAGAATATAAATATCCAAATTACTAAAAATTGAGTTCTTTTTGTAAAGCAAAAGTAGTGTTCAAAAATAAAATATAAATTGCAAAATTACAAAAAATTGAGTTCTTTTGCATAAAACAAAAGTACGTATCGAGAATAAAATATAAACATCCAAAGTAACAAAAAATGAGTTCTTTTTGTAAAACAAAAGTAGGGATCCAAAATAAAATATAAATTTTTAAAGTACAAAAAATTGAGTTCTTTTGCATAAAACAAAAGTACGGATCGAAAAGGGAATATAAATATCCAAATTACTAAAAATTGAGTTCTTTTTGTAAAGCAAAACTAGTGATCCAAAATAAAATATATATTGCAAAATTACAAAAAATTGAGTTCTTTTGCATAAAACAAAAGTACGTATCGAGAATAAAATATAAACATCCAAAGTTCCAAAAAATGAGTTGTTTTTGTAAAACAAAAGTAGGGATCCAAAATAAAATATAAATTTTTAAAGTACAAAAAATTGAGTTCTTTTGCATAAAACAAAAGTACGGATCGAAAAGAGAATATAAATATCCAAATTACTAAAAATTGAGTTCTTTTTGTAATAGCAAAAGTAGTGATCAAAAATAAAATATAAATTGCAAAATTACAAAAATTGAGTTCTTTTACATAAAACAAAAGCACGTATCGAGAATAAAATATAAACATCCAAAGTACCAAAAATGAGTTCTTTTGTAAAACAAAAGTAGGGATCCAAAATAAAATATAAATTTTTAAAGTACAAAAAATTGAGTTCTTTTGCATAAAACAAAAGTACGGATCGAAAAGAGAATATAAATATCCAAATTACTAAAAATTGAGTTCTTTTTGTAAAGCAAAAGTAGTGATCAAAAATAAAATATAAATTGCAAAATTACAAAAATTGAGTTCTTTTGCATAAAACAAAAGCACGTATCGAGAATAAAATATAAACATCCAAAGTACCAAAAATGAGTTCTTTTTGTAAAACAAAAGTAGGGATCCAAAATAAAATATAAATTTTTAAAGTACAAAAACTTGAGTTCTTTTGCATAAAACAAAAGTGCGGATCGAAAAGAGAATATAAATATCC
This sequence comes from Lablab purpureus, assembly GCA_030347555.1. Taxonomy (NCBI): domain Eukaryota; kingdom Viridiplantae; phylum Streptophyta; class Magnoliopsida; order Fabales; family Fabaceae; genus Lablab; species Lablab purpureus. The sequence goes on from CM059254.1 coordinate 163,175, forward strand.
AAATTACTAAAAATTGAGTTCTTTTTGTAAAGCAAAAGTAGTGATCAAAAATAAAATATAAATTGCAAAATTACAAAAATTGAGTTCTTTTGCATAAAACAAAAGCACGTATCGAGAATAAAATATAAACATCCAAAGTACCAAAAATGAGTTCTTTTTGTAAAACAAAAGTAGGGATCCAAAATAAAATATAAATTTTTAAAGTACAAAAATTGAGTTCTTTTGCATAAAACAAAAGTACGGATCGAAAAGAGAATATAAATATCCAAATTACTAAAAATTGAGTTCTTTTTGTAAAGCAAAAGTAGTGATCAAAAATAAAATATAAATTGCAAAATTACAAAAAATTGAGTTCTTTTGCATAAAACAAAAGCACGTATCGAGAATAAAATATAAACATCCAAAGTACCAAAAATGAGTTGTTTTTGTAAAACAAAAGTAGGGATCCAAAATAAAATATAAATTTTTAAAGTACAAAAAATTGAGTTCTTTTGCATAAAACAAAAGTACGGATCGAAAAGAGAATATAAATATCCAAATTACTAAAAATTGAGTTCTTTTTGTAAAGCAAAAGTAGTGATCAAAAATAAAATATAAATTGCAAAATTACAAAAATTGAGTTCTTTTGCATAAAACAAAAGCACGTATCGAGAATAAAATATAAACATCCAAAGTACCAAAAATGAGTTCTTTTTGTAAAACAAAAGTAGGGATCCAAAATAAAATATAAATTTCTAAAGTACAAAAAATTGAGTTCTTTTGCATAAAACCAAAGTACATATCGAGAATAAAATATAAATATCCAAATTACTAAAAATTGAGTTCTTTTTGTAAAGCAAAAGTAGTGATCAAAAATAAAATATAAATTGCAAAATTACAAAAAATTGAGTTCTTTTGCATAAAACAAAAGCACGTATCGAGAATAAAATATAAACATCCAAAGTACCAAAAAATGAGTTCTTTTTGTAAAACAAAAGTAGGGATCCAAAATAAAATATAAATTTTTAAAGTACAAAAATTGAGTTCTTTTGCATAAAACAAAAGTACTGGATCGAAAAGAGAATATAAATATCCAAATTACTAAAAATTGAGTTCTTTTTGTAAAGCAAAAGTAGTGATCAAAAATAAAATATAAATTGCAAAATTACAAAAAATTGAGTTCTTTTCCATAAAACAAAAGCACGTATCGAGAATAAAATATAAACATCCAAAGTACCAAAAAATGAGTTCTTTTTGTAAAACAAAAGTAGGGATCCAAAATAAAATATAAATTTTTAAAGTACAAAAAATTGAGTTCTTTTGTATAAAACAAAAGTACGGATCGAAAAGAGAATATAAATATCCAAATTACTAAAAATTGAGTTCTTTTGTAAAGCAAAAGTAGTGATCAAAAATAAAATATAAATTGCAAAATTACAAAAAATTGAGTTCTTTTGCATAAAACAAAAGCACGTATCGAGAATAAAATATAAACATCCAAAGTACCAAAAATGAGTTCTTTTTGTAAAACAAAAGTAGGGATCCAAAATAAAATATAAATTTTTAAAGTACAAAAAATTGAGTTCTTTTGCATAAAACAAAAGTACGGATCGAAAAGAGAATATAAATATCCAAATTACTAAAAATTGAGTTCTTTTTGTAAAGCAAAAGTAGTGATCAAAAATAAAATATAAATTGCAAAATTACAAAAAATTGAGTTCTTTTGCATAAAACAAAAGTACGTATCGAGAATAAAATATAAACATCCAAAGTACCAAAAAATGAGTTCTTTTTGTAAAACAAAAGTAGGGATCCAAAATAAAATATAAATTTTTAAAGTACAAAAAATTGAGTTCTTTTGCATAAAACAAAAGTACTGGATCGAAAAGAGAATATAAATATCCAAATTACTAAAAATTGAGTTCTTTTTGTAAAGCAAAAGTAGTGATCAAAAATAAAATATAAATTGCAAAATTACAAAAAATTGAGTTCTTTTGCATAAAACAAAAGCACGTATCGAGAATAAAATATAAACATCCAAAGTACCAAAAATGAGTTCTTTTTGTAAAACAAAAGTAGGGATCCAAAATAAAATATAAATTTTTAAAGTACAAAAAATTGAGTTCTTTTGCATAAAACAAAAGTACTGGATCGAAAAGAGAATATAAATATCCAAATTACTAAAAATTGAGTTCTTTTGTAAAGCAAAAGTAGTGATCAAAAATAAAATATAAATTGCAAAATTACAAAAAATTGAGTTCTTTTGCATAAAACAAAAGCACGTATCGAGAATAAAATATAAACATCCAAAGTACCAAAAAATGAGTTCTTTTGTAAAACAAAAGTAGGGATCCAAAATAAAATATAAATTTTTAAAGTACAAAAACTTGAGTTCTTTTGCATAAAACAAAAGTACGGATCGAAAAGAGAATATAAATATCCAAATTACTAAAAATTGAGTTCTTTTTGTAAAGCAAAAGTAGTGATCAAAAATAAAATATAAATTGCAAAATTACAAAAAATTGAGTTCTTTTGCATAAAACAAAAGCACGTATCGAGAATAAAATATAAACATCCAAAGTACCAAAAAATGAGTTCTTTTTGTAAAACAAAAGTAGGGATCCAAAATAAAATATAAATTTTTAAAGTACAAAAAATTGAGTTCTTTTGCATAAAACAAAAGTACGGATCGAAAAGAGAATATAAATATCCAAATTACTAAAAATTGAGTTCTTTTTGTAAAGCAAAAGTAGTGATCAAAAATAAAATATAAATTGCAAAATTACAAAAAATTGAGTTCTTTTGCATAAAACAAAAGCACGTATCGAGAATAAAATATAAACATCCAAAGTACCAAAAATGAGTTCTTTTTGTAAAACAAAAGTAGGGATCCAAAATAAAATATAAATTTTTAAAGTACAAAAAATTGAGTTCTTTTGCATAAAACAAAAGTACGGATCGAAAAGAGAATATAAATATCCAAATTACTAAAAATTGAGTTCTTTTTGTAAAAGCAAAAGTAGTGATCAAAAATAAAATATAAATTGCAAAATTACAAAAAATTGAGTTCTTTTGCATAAAACAAAAGCACGTATCGAGAATAAAATATAAACATCCAAAGTACCAAAAAATGAGTTCTTTTGTAAAACAAAAGTAGGGATCCAAAATAAAATATAAATTTTTAAAGTACAAAAAATTGAGTTCTTTTGCATAAAACAAAAGTACGGATCGAAAAGAGAATATAAATATCCAAATTACTAAAAATTGAGTTCTTTTTGTAAAGCAAAAGTAGTGATCAAAAATAAAATATAAATTGCAAAATTACAAAAAATTGAGTTCTTTTGCATAAAACAAAAGCACGTATCGAGAATAAAATATAAACATCCAAAGTACCAAAAATGAGTTCTTTTGTAAAACAAAAGTAGGGATCCAAAATAAAATATAAATTTTTAAAGTACAAAAAATTGAGTTCTTTTGCATAAAACAAAAGTACTGGATCGAAAAGAGAATATAAATATCCAAATTACTAAAAATTGAGTTCTTTTTGTAAAGCAAAAGTAGTGATCAAAAATAAAATATAAATTGCAAAATTACAAAAAATTGAGTTCTTTTGCATAAAACAAAAGCACGTATCGAGAATAAAATATAAACATCCAAAGTACCAAAAAATGAGTTCTTTTTGTAAAACAAAAGTAGGGATCCAAAATAAAATATAAATTTTTAAAGTACAAAAAATTGAGTTCTTTTGCATAAAACAAAAGTACGGATCGAAAAGAGAATATAAATATCCAAATTACTAAAAATTGAGTTCTTTTTGTAAAGCAAAAGTAGTGATCAAAAATAAAATATAAATTGCAAAATTACAAAAAATTGAGTTCTTTTGCATAAAACAAAAGCACGTATCGAGAATAAAATATAAACATCCAAAGTACCAAAAATGAGTTCTTTTTGTAAAACAAAAGTAGGGATCCAAAATAAAATATAAATTTTTAAAGTACAAAAAATTGAGTTCTTTTGCATAAAACAAAAGTACGGATCGAAAAGAGAATATAAATATCCAAATTACTAAAAATTGAGTTCTTTTGTAAAGCAAAAGTAGTGATCAAAAATAAAATATAAATTGCAAAATTACAAAAAATTGAGTTCTTTTGCATAAAACAAAAGCACGTATCGAGAATAAAATATAAACATCCAAAGTACCAAAAAATGAGTTCTTTTTGTAAAACAAAAGTAGGGATCCAAAATAAAATATAAATTTTTAAAGTACAAAAAATTGAGTTCTTTTGCATAAAACAAAAGTACTGGATCGAAAAGAGAATATAAATATCCAAATTACTAAAAATTGAGTTCTTTTGTAATAGCAAAAGTAGTGATCAAAAATAAAATATAAATTGCAAAATTACAAAAAATTGAGTTCTTTTGCATAAAACAAAAGCACGTATCGAGAATAAAATATAAACATCCAAAGTACCAAAAATGAGTTCTTTTTGTAAAACAAAAGTAGGGATCCAAAATAAAATATAAATTTTTAAAGTACAAAAAATTGAGTTCTTTTGCATAAAACAAAAGTACGGATCGAAAAGAGAATATAAATATCCAAATTACTAAAAATTGAGTTCTTTTTGTAAAGCAAAAGTAGTGATCAAAAATAAAATATAAATTGCAAAATTACAAAAAATTGAGTTCTTTTGCATAAAACAAAAGCACGTATCGAGAATAAAATATAAACATCCAAAGTACCAAAAAATGAGTTCTTTTGTAAAACAAAAGTAGGGATCCAAAATAAAATATAAATTTTTAAAGTACAAAAAATTGAGTTCTTTTGCATAAAACAAAAGTACTGGATCGAAAAGAGAATATAAATATCCAAATTACTAAAAATTGAGTTCTTTTTGTAAAGCAAAAGTAGTGATCAAAAATAAAATATAAATTGCAAAATTACAAAAAATTGAGTTCTTTTGCATAAAACAAAAGCACGTATCGAGAATAAAATATAAACATCCAAAGTACCAAAAATGAGTTCTTTTTGTAAAACAAAAGTAGGGATCCAAAATAAAATATAAATTTCGAAATTACAAAAAATTGAGTTCTTTTGTATAAAACAAAAGTACGGATCGAAAAGAGAATATAAAATATCCAAATTACTAAAAATTGAGTTCGTTTTGTAAAGCAAAAGTAGTGATCAAAAATAAAATATAAATTGCAAAATTACAAAAAATTGAGTTCTTTTGCATAAAACAAAAGCACGTATCGAAAATAAAATATAAATATCCAAATTACTAAAAATTGAGTTCTTTTTGTAAAGCAAAAGTAGGGATCCAAAATAAAATATAAATTTTTAAAGTACAAAAACTTGAGTTCTTTTGCATAAAACAAAAGTGCGGATCGAAAAGAGAATATAAATATCCAAATTACTAAAAATTGAGTTCTTTTTGTAAAGCAAAAGTAGTGATCAAAAATAAAATATAAATTGCAAAATTACAAAAATTGAGTTCTTTTGCATAAAACAAAAGCACGTATCGAGAATAAAATATAAACATCCAAAGTACCAAAAATGAGTTCTTTTTGTAAAACAAAAGTAGGGATCCAAAATAAAATATAAATTTTTAAAGTACAAAAAATTGAGTTCTTTTGTATAAAACAAAAGTACGGATCGAAAAGAGAATATAAATATCCAAATTACTAAAAATTGAGTTCTTTTTGTAAAGCAAAAGTAGTGATCAAAAATAAAATATAAATTGCAAAATTACAAAAAATTGAGTTCTTTTGCATAAAACAAAAGCACGTATCGAGAATAATATATAAACATCCAAAGTACCAAAAAATGAGTTCTTTTTGTAAAACAAAAGTAGGGATCCAAAATAAAATATAAATTTTTGAAGTACAAAAAATTGAGTTCTTTTGCATAAAACAAAAGTACGGATCGAAAGAGAATATAAATATCCAAATTACTAAAAATTGAGTTCTTTTTGTAATACAAAAGTAGTGATCAAAAATAAAATATAAATTGCAAAATTACAAAAAATTGAGTTCTTTTACCTAAAACAAAAGCACGTATCGAGAATAAAATATAAACATCCAAAGTAGCAAAAAATGAGTTCTTTTTGTAAAACAAAAGTAGGGATCCAAAATAAAATATAAATTTTTAAAGTACAAAAAATTGAGTTCTTTTGCATAAAACAAAAGTACGGATCGAAAAGAGAATATAAATATCCAAATTACTAAAAATTGAGTTCTTTTTGTAAAGCAAAAGTAGTGATCAAAAATAAAATATAAATTGCAAAATTACAAAAAATTGAGTTCTTTTGCATAAAACAAAAGCACGTATCGAGAATAAAATATAAACATCCAAAGTACCAAAAATGAGTTCTTTTTGTAAAACAAAAGTAGGGATCCAAAATAAAATATAAATTTTTAAAGTACAAAAAATTGAGTTCTTTTGTATAAAACAAAAGTACTGGATCGAAAAGAGAATATAAATATCCAAATTACTAAAAATTGAGTTCTTTTTGTAAAGCAAAAGTAGTGATCAAAAATAAAATATAAATTGCAAAATTACAAAAATTGAGTTCTTTTGCATAAAACAAAAGCACGTATCGAAAATAAAATATAAATATCCAAATTACTAAAAATTGAGTTCTTTTTGTAAAACAAAAGTAGGGATCCAAAATAAAATATAAATTTTTAAATTACAAAAACTTGAGTTCTTTTGCATAAAACAAAAGTGCGGATCGAAAAGAGAATATAAATATCCAAATTACTAAAAATTGAGTTCTTTTGTAAAGCAAAAGTAGTGATCAAAAATAAAATATAAATTGCAAAATTACAAAAATTGAGTTCTTTTGCATAAAACAAAAGCACGTATCGAGAATAAAATATAAACATCCAAAGTACCAAAAATGAGTTCTTTTTGTAAAACAAAAGTAGGGATCCAAAATAAAATATAAATTTTTAAAGTACAAAAAATTGAGTTCTTTTGCATAAAACAAAAGTACGGATCGAAAAGAGAATATAAATATCCAAATTACTAAAAATTGAGTTCTTTTTGTAAAGCAAAAGTAGTGATCAAAAATAAAATATAAATTGCAAAATTACAAAAAATTGAGTTCTTTTGCATAAAACAAAAGCACGTATCGAGAATAAAATATAAACATCCAAAGTACCAAAAATGAGTTCTTTTTGTTAAACAAAAGTAGGGATCCAAAATAAAATATAAATTTTTAAAGTACAAAAAATTGAGTTCTTTTGCATAAAACAAAAGTACTGGATCGAAAAGAGAATATAAATATCCAAATTACTAAAAATTGAGTTCTTTTTGTAATAGCAAAAGTAGTGATCAAAAATAAAATATAAATTGCAAAATTACAAAAAATTGAGTTCTTTTACCTAAAACAAAAGCACGTATCGAGAATAAAATATAAACATCCAAAGTACCAAAAATGAGTTCTTTTTGTAAAACAAAAGTAGGGATCCAAAATAAAATATAAATTTTTAAAGTACAAAAATTGAGTTCTTTTGCATAAAACAAAAGTACGGATCGAAAAGAGAATATAAATATCCAAATTACTAAAAATTGAGTTCTTTTGTAAAGCAAAAGTAGGGATCAAAAATAAGTTCTTTTGCATAAAACAAAAGCACGTATCGAGAATAAAATATAAACATCCAAAGTACCAAAAATGAGTTCTTTTTGTAAAACAAAAGTAGGGATCCAAAATAAAATATAAATTTTTAAAGTACAAAAAATTGAGTTCTTTTGCATAAAACAAAAGTACTGGATCGAAAAGAGAATATAAATATCCAAATTACTAAAAATTGAGTTCTTTTGTAAAGCAAAAGTAGTGATCAAAAATAAAATATAAATTGCAAAATTACAAAAATTGAGTTCTTTTGCATAAAACAAAAGCACGTATCGAGAATAAAATATAAACATCCAAAGTACCAAAAAATCAGTTATTTTTGTAAAACAAAAGTAGGGATCCAAAATAAAATATAAATTTTTAAAGTACAAAAAATTGAGTTCTTTTGTATAAAACAAAAGTACGGATCGAAAAGAGAATATAAATATCCAAATTACTAAAAATTGAGTTCTTTTTGTAAAGCAAAAGTAGTGATCAAAAATAAAATATAAATTGCAAAATTACAAAAAATTGAGTTCATTTGCATAAAACAAAAGTACGTATCGAGAATAAAATATAAACATCCAAAGTACCAAAAAATGAGTTCTTTTTGTAAAACAAAAGTAGGGATCCAAAATAAAATATAAATTTTTAAAGTACAAAAAATTGAGTTCTTTTGTATAAAACAAAAGTACGGATCGAAAAGAGAATATAAATATCCAAATTACTAAAAATTGAGTTCTTTTTGTAAAGCAAAAGTAGGGATCCAAAATAAAATATAAATTGCGAAATTACAAAAATTGAGTTCTTTTGCATAAAACAAAAGCACGTATCGAGAATAAAATATAAATATCCAAATTACGAAAAATTGAGTTCTTTTTGTAAAGCAAAAGTAGGGATCCAAAATAAAATATAAATTTTTAAATTACAAAAACTTGAGTTCTTTTGCATAAAACAAAAGTGCGGATCGAAAAGAGAATATAAATATCCAAATTACTAAAAATTGAGTTCTTTTGTAAAGCAAAAGTAGTGATCAAAAATAAAATATAAATTGCAAAATTACAAAAATTGAGTTGTTTTGCATAAAACAAAAGCACGTATCGAGAATAAAATATAAACATCCAAAGTACCAAAAATGAGTTCTTTTTGTAAAACAAAAGTAGGGATCCAAAATAAAATATAAATTTTTAAAGTACAAAAAATTGAGTTCTTTTGTATAAAACAAAAGTACGGATCGAAAAGAGAATATAAATATCCAAATTACTAAAAATTGAGTTCTTTTTGTAAAGCAAAAGTAGTGATCAAAAATAAAATATAAATTGCAAAATTACAAAAAATTCAGTTCTTTTGCATAAAACAAAAGCACGTATCGAGAATAAAATATAAACATCCAAAGTACCAAAAAATGAGTTCTTTTTGTAAAACAAAAGTAGGGATCCAAAATAAAATATAAATTTTTAAAGTACAAAAAATTGAGTTCTTTTGCATAAAACAAAAGTACGGATCGAAAAGAGAATATAAATATCCAAATTACTAAAAATTGAGTTCTTTTTGTAATACAAAAGTAGTGATCAAAAATAAAATATAAATTGCAAAATTACAAAAAATTGAGTTCTTTTACCTAAAACAAAAGCACGTATCGAGAATAAAATATAAACATCCAAAGTACCAAAAAATGAGTTCTTTTTGTAAAACAAAAGTAGGGATCCAAAATAAAATATAAATTTTAAAAGTACAAAAAATTGAGTTCTTTTGCATAAAACAAAAGTACGGATCGAAAAGAGAATATAAATATCCAAATTACTAAAAATTGAGTTCTTTTTGTAAAGCAAAAGTAGTGATCAAAAATAAAATATAAATTGCAAAATTACAAAAAATTGAGTTCTTTTGCATAAAACAAAAGCACGTATCGAAAATAAAATATAAATATCCAAATTACTAAAAATTGAGTTCTTTTTGTAAAACAAAAGTAGGGATCCAAAATAAAATATAAATTTTTAAATTACAAAAACTTGAGTTCTTTTGCATAAAACAAAAGTGCGGATCGAAAAGAGAATATAAATATCCAAATTACTAAAAATTGAGTTCTTTTTGTAAAGCAAAAGTAGGGATCCAAAATAAAATATAAATTGCAAAATTACAAAAAATTGAGTTGTTTTGCATAAAACAAAAGTACGTATCGAGAATAAAATATAAATATCCAAATTACCAAAAATTGAGTTCTTTTTGTAAAACAAAAGTAGGGATCCAAAATAAAATATAAATTTTTAAAGTACAAAAAATTGAGTTCTTTTGCATAAAACAAAAGTACGGATCGAAAAGAGAATATAAATATCCAAATTACTAAAAATTGAGTTCTTTTTGTAAAGCAAAAGTAGTGATCAAAAATAAAATATAAATTGCAAAATTACAAAAAATTGAGTTCTTTTGCATAAAACAAAAGCACGTATCGAGAATAAAATATAAACATCCAAAGTACCAAAAATGAGTTCTTTTTGTTAAACAAAAGTAGGGATCCAAAATAAAATATAAATTTTTAAAGTACAAAAAATTGAGTTCTTTTGCATAAAACAAAAGTACGGATCGAAAAGAGAATATAAATATCCAAATTACTAAAAATTGAGTTCTTTTTGTAATACAAAAGTAGTGATCAAAAATAAAATATAAATTGCAAAATTACAAAAAATTGAGTTCTTTTACCTAAAACAAAAGCACGTATCGAGAATAAAATATAAACATCCAAAGTACCAAAAAATGAGTTCTTTTTGTAAAACAAAAGTAGGGATCCAAAATAAAATATAAATTTTAAAAGTACAAAAAATTGAGTTCTTTTGCATAAAACAAAAGTACTGGATCGAAAAGAGAATATAAATATCCAAATTACTAAAAATTGAGTTCTTTTTGTAAAGCAAAAGTAGTGATCAAAAATAAAATATAAATTGCAAAATTACAAAAAATTGAGTTCTTTTGCATAAAACAAAAGCACGTATCGAGAATAAAATATAAACATCCAAAGTACCAAAAAATGAGTTCTTTTTGTAAAACAAAAGTAGGGATCCAAAATAAAATATAAATTTTTAAAGTACAAAAAATTGAGTTCTTTTGCATAAAACAAAAGTACGGATCGAAAAGAGAATATAAATATCCAAATTACTAAAAATTGAGTTCTTTTCGTAAAGCAAAAGTAGTGATCAAAAATAAAATATAAATTGCAAAATTACAAAAAACTTGAGTTCTTTTGCATAAAACAAAAGCACGTATCGAGAATAAAATATAAACATCCAAAGTACCAAAAAATGAGTTCTTTTTGTTAAACAAAAGTAGGGATCCAAAATAAAATATAAATTTTTAAATTACAAAAACTTGAGTTCTTTTGCATAAAACAAAAGTGCGGATCGAAAAGAGAATATAAATATCCAAATTACTAAAAATTGAGTTCTTTTCGTAAAGCAAAAGTAGTGATCAAAAATAAAATATAAATTGCAAAATTACAAAAGATTGAGTTCTTTTGCATAAAACAAAAGCACGTATCGAGAATAAAATATAAATATCCAAATTACTAAAAATTGAGTTCTTTTTGTAAAACAAAAGTAGGGATCCAAAATAAAATATAAATTTTTAAATTACAAAAACTTGAGTTCTTTTGCATAAAACAAAAGTACGGATCGAAAAGAAAATATAAATATCCAAATAACTAAATATTGAGTTCTTTTTGTAAAGCAAAAGTAGTGATCAAAAATAAAATATAAATTGCAAAATTACAAAAATTGAGTTCTTTTGCATAAAACAAAAGCACGTATCGAGAATAAAATATAAACATCCAAAGTACCAAAAATGAGTTCTTTTTGTAAAACAAAAGTAGGGATCCAAAATAAAATATAAATTTTTAAAGTACAAAAAATTGAGTTCTTTTGTATAAAACAAAAGTACTGGATCGAAAAGAGAATATAAATATCCAAATTACTAAAAATTGAGTTCTTTTTGTAAAGCAAAAGTAGTGATCAAAAATAAAATATAAATTGCAAAATTACAAAAAATTGAGTTCTTTTGCATAAAACAAAAGCACGTATCGAGAATAAAATATAAACATCCAAAGTACCAAAAATGAGTTCTTTTTGTAAAACAAAAGTAGGGATCCAAAATAAAATATAAATTTTTAAAGTACAAAAAATTGAGTTCTTTTGCATAAAACAAAAGTACGGATCGAAAAGAGAATATAAATATCCAAATTACTAAAAATTGAGTTCTTTTGTAATAGCAAAAGTAGTGATCAAAAATAAAATATAAATTGCAAAATTACAAAAAATTGAGTTCTTTTGCATAAAACAAAAGCACGTATCGAGAATAAAATATAAACATCCAAAGTACCAAAAAATGAGTTCTTTTTGTAAAACAAAAGTAGGGATCCAAAATAAAATATAAATTTTTAAAGTACAAAAAATTGAGTTCTTTTGCATAAAACAAAAGTACTGGATCGAAAAGAGAATATAAATATCCAAATTACTAAAAATTGAGTTCTTTTTGTAAAGCAAAAGTAGTGATCAAAAATAAAATATAAATTGCAAAATTACAAAAAATTGAGTTCTTTTGCATAAAACAAAAGCACGTATCGAGAATAAAATATAAACATCCAAAGTACCAAAAATGAGTTCTTTTTGTAAAACAAAAGTAGGGATCCAAAATAAAATATAAATTTTTAAAGTACAAAAAATTGAGTTCTTTTGCATAAAACAAAAGTACGGATCGAAAAGAGAATATAAATATCCAAATTACTAAAAATTGAGTTCTTTTTGTAAAGCAAAAGTAGTGATCAAAAATAAAATATAAATTGCAAAATTACAAAAAATTGAGTTCTTTTGCATAAAACAAAAGCACGTATCGAGAATAAAATATAAACATCCAAAGTACCAAAAAATGAGTTCTTTTTGTAAAACAAAAGTAGGGATCCAAAATAAAATATAAATTTTTAAAGTACAAAAAATTGAGTTCTTTTGTATAAAACAAAAGTACTGGATCGAAAAGAGAATATAAATATCCAAATTACTAAAAATTGAGTTCTTTTTGTAAAGCAAAAGTAGTGATCAAAAATAAAATATAAATTGCAAAATTACAAAAAATTGAGTTCTTTTGCATAAAACAAAAGCACGTATCGAGAATAAAATATAAACATCCAAAGTACCAAAAAATGAGTTCTTTTGTAAAACAAAAGTAGGGATCCAAAATAAAATATAAATTTTTAAAGTACAAAAAATTGAGTTCTTTTGCATAAAACAAAAGTACGGATCGAAAAGAGAATATAAATATCCAAATTACTAAAAATTGAGTTCTTTTTGTAAAGCAAAAGTAGTGATCAAAAATAAAATATAAATTGCAAAATTACAAAAACTTGAGTTCTTTTGCATAAAACAAAAGCACGTATCGAGAATTTGTAAAACAAAAGTAGGGATCAAAATAAAATATAAATTTTGAAATTACAAAAAATTGAGTTCTTTTGTATAAAACAAAAGTACGGATCGAAAAGAGAATATAAATATCCAAATTACTAAAAATTGAGTTCTTTTTGTAAAGCAAAAGTAGGGATCCAAAATAAAATATAAATTGCAAAATTACAAAAAATTGAGTTCTTTTGCATAAAACAAAAGTACGTATCGAGAATAAAATATAAATATCCAAATTACCAAAAATTGAGTTCTTTTTGTAAAACAAAAGTAGGGATCAAAATAAAATATAAATTTTTAAAGTACAAAAAATTGAGTTCTTTTGCATAAAACAAAAGTACGGATCGAAAAGAGAATATAAATATCCAAATTACTAAAAATTGAGTTCTTTTTGTAAAGCAAAAGTAGTGATCAAAAATAAAATATAAATTGCAAAATTACAAAAAATTGAGTTCTTTTGCATAAAACAAAAGTACGTATCGAGAATAAAATATAAACATCCAAAGTACCAAAAATTGAGTTCTTTTTGTAAAACAAAAGTAGGGATCCAAAATAAAATATAAATTTTTAAAGTACAAAAAATTGAGTTCTTTTGCATAAAACAAAAGTACGGATCGAAAAGAGAATATAAATATCCAAATTACTAAAAATTGAGTTCTTTTGTAAAGCAAAAGTAGTGATCAAAAATAAAATATAAATTGCAAAATTACAAAAAATTGAGTTCTTTTGCATAAAACAAAAGCACGTATCGAGAATAAAATATAAACATCCAAAGTACCAAAAATGAGTTCTTTTTGTTAAACAAAAGTAGGGATCCAAAATAAAATATAAATTTTTAAAGTACAAAAAATTGAGTTCTTTTGCATAAAACAAAAGTACGGATCGAAAAGAGAATATAAATATCCAAATTACTAAAAATTGAGTTCTTTTTGTAAAGCAAAAGTAGGGATCAAAAATAAAATATAAATTGCGAAATTACAAAAAATTGAGTTCTTTTGCATAAAACAAAAGCACGTATCGAGAATAAAATATAAACATCCAAAGTACCAAAAAATGAGTTCTTTTTGTAAAACAAAAGTAGGGATCCAAAATAAAATATAAATTTTTAAAGTACAAAAAATTGAGTTCTTTTGCATAAAACAAAAGTACTGGATCGAAAAGAGAATATAAATATCCAAATTACTAAAAATTGAGTTCTTTTTGTAAAGCAAAAGTAGTGATCAAAAATAAAATATAAATTGCAAAATTACAAAAAATTGAGTTCTTTTGCATAAAACAAAAGCACGTATCGAGAATAAAATATAAACATCCAAAGTACCAAAAATGAGTTCTTTTTGTTAAACAAAAGTAGGGATCCAAAATAAAATATAAATTTTTAAAGTACAAAAAATTGAGTTCTTTTGCATAAAACAAAAGTACTGGATCGAAAAGAGAATATAAATATCCAAATTACTAAAAATTGAGTTCTTTTTGTAAAGCAAAAGTAGTGATCAAAAATAAAATATAAATTGCAAAATTACAAAAAATTGAGTTCTTTTGCATAAAACAAAAGCACGTATCGAGAATAAAATATAAACATCCAAAGTACCAAAAATGAGTTCTTTTTGTAAAACAAAAGTAGGGATCCAAAATAAAATATAAATTTTTAAAGTACAAAAAATTGAGTTCTTTTGCATAAAACAAAAGTACGGATCGAAAAGAGAATATAAATATCCAAATTACTAAAAATTGAGTTCTTTTTGTAAAGCAAAAGTAGTGATCAAAAATAAAATATAAATTGCAAAATTACAAAAAATTGAGTTCTTTTGCATAAAACAAAAGCACGTATCGAGAATAAAATATAAACATCCAAAGTACCAAAAAATGAGTTCTTTTTGTAAAACAAAAGTAGGGATCCAAAATAAAATATAAATTTTTAAAGTACAAAAAATTGAGTTCTTTTGCATAAAACAAAAGTACGGATCGAAAAGAGAATATAAATATCCAAATTACTAAAAATTGAGTTCTTTTTGTAAAGCAAAAGTAGTGATCAAAAATAAAATATAAATTGCAAAATTACAAAAAATTGAGTTCTTTTGCATAAAACAAAAGCACGTATCGAGAATAAAATATAAACATCCAAAGTACCAAAAAATGAGTTCTTTTTGTAAAACAAAAGTAGGGATCCAAAATAAAATATAAATTTTTAAAGTACAAAAAATTGAGTTCTTTTGCATAAAACAAAAGTACGGATCGAAAAGAGAATATAAATATCCAAATTACTAAAAATTGAGTTCTTTTTGTAAAGCAAAAGTAGTGATCAAAAATAAAATATAAATTGCAAAATTACAAAAAATTGAGTTCTTTTGCATAAAACAAAAGCACGTATCGAGAATAAAATATAAACATCCAAAGTACCAAAAATGAGTTCTTTTTGTAAAACAAAAGTAGGGATCCAAAATAAAATATAAATTTTTAAAGTACAAAAAATTGAGTTCTTTTGCATAAAACAAAAGTACGGATCGAAAAGAGAATATAAATATCCAAATTACTAAAAATTGAGTTCTTTTTGTAAAGCAAAAGTAGTGATCAAAAATAAAATATAAATTGCAAAATTACAAAAAATTGAGTTCTTTTGCATAAAACAAAAGCACGTATCGAGAATAAAATATAAACATCAAAGTACCAAAAAATGAGTTCTTTTTGTTAAACAAAAGTAGGGATCCAAAATAAAATATAAATTTTTAAAGTACAAAAAATTGAGTTCTTTTGCATAAAACAAAAGTACGGATCGAAAAGAGAATATAAATATCCAAATTACTAAAAATTGAGTTCTTTTTGTAAAGCAAAAGTAGTGATCAAAAATAAAATATAAATTGCAAAATTACAAAAAATTGAGTTCTTTTGCATAAAACAAAAGCACGTATCGAGAATAAAATATAAACATCCAAAGTACCAAAAAATGAGTTCTTTTTGTAAAACAAAAGTAGGGATCCAAAATAAAATATAAATTTTTAAAGTACAAAAAATTGAGTTCTTTTGCATAAAACAAAAGTACGGATCGAAAAGAGAATATAAATATCCAAATTACTAAAAATTGAGTTCTTTTTGTAAAGCAAAAGTAGTGATCAAAAATAAAATATAAATTGCAAAATTACAAAAAAATTGAGTTCTTTTGCATAAAACAAAAGCACGTATCGAGAATAAAATATAAACATCCAAAGTACCAAAAATGAGTTCTTTTTGTAAAACAAAAGTAGGGATCCAAAATAAAATATAAATTTTTAAAGTACAAAAAATTGAGTTCTTTTGCATAAAACAAAAGTACGGATCGAAAAGAGAATATAAATATCCAAATTACTAAAAATTGAGTTCTTTTTGTAAAGCAAAAGTAGTGATCAAAAATAAAATATAAATTGCAAAATTACAAAAAATTGAGTTCTTTTGCATAAAACAAAAGCACGTATCGAGAATAAAATATAAACATCCAAAGTACCAAAAAATGAGTTCTTTTTGTAAAACAAAAGTAGGGATCCAAAATAAAATATAAATTTTTAAAGTACAAAAAATTGAGTTCTTTTGCATAAAACAAAAGTACGGATCGAAAAGAGAATATAAATATCCAAATTACTAAAAATTGAGTTCTTTTTGTAAAGCAAAAGTAGTGATCAAAAATAAAATATAAATTGCAAAATTACAAAAAATTGAGTTCTTTTGCATAAAACAAAAGCACGTATCGAGAATAAAATATAAACATCCAAAGTACCAAAAAATGAGTTCTTTTTGTAAAACAAAAGTAGGGATCCAAAATAAAATATAAATTTTTAAAGTACAAAAAATTGAGTTCTTTTGCATAAAACAAAAGTACTGGATCGAAAAGAGAATATAAATATCCAAATTACTAAAAATTGAGTTCTTTTTGTAAAGCAAAAGTAGTGATCAAAAATAAAATATAAATTGCAAAATTACAAAAAATTGAGTTCTTTTGCATAAAACAAAAGCACGTATCGAGAATAAAATATAAACATCCAAAGTACCAAAAATGAGTTCTTTTTGTAAAACAAAAGTAGGGATCCAAAATAAAATATAAATTTTTAAAGTACAAAAAATTGAGTTCTTTTGCATAAAACAAAAGTACGGATCGAAAAGAGAATATAAATATCCAAATTACTAAAAATTGAGTTCTTTTTGTAAAGCAAAAGTAGTGATCAAAAATAAAATATAAATTGCAAAATTACAAAAAATTGAGTTCTTTTGCATAAAACAAAAGCACGTATCGAGAATAAAATATAAACATCCAAAGTACCAAAAAATGAGTTCTTTTTGTAAAACAAAAGTAGGGATCCAAAATAAAATATAAATTTTTAAAGTACAAAAAATTGAGTTCTTTTGCATAAAACAAAAGTACTGGATCGAAAAGAGAATATAAATATCCAAATTACTAAAAATTGAGTTCTTTTTGTAAAGCAAAAGTAGTGATCAAAAATAAAATATAAATTGCAAAATTACAAAAAATTGAGTTCTTTTGCATAAAACAAAAGCACGTATCGAGAATAAAATATAAACATCCAAAGTACCAAAAATGAGTTCTTTTGTTAAAACAAAAGTAGGGATCCAAAATAAAATATAAATTTTTAAAGTACAAAAAATTGAGTTCTTTTGCATAAAACAAAAGTACTGGATCGAAAAGAGAATATAAATATCCAAATTACTAAAAATTGAGTTCTTTTTGTAATAGCAAAAGTAGTGATCAAAAATAAAATATAAATTGCAAAATTACAAAAAATTGAGTTCTTTTGCATAAAACAAAAGCACGTATCGAGAATAAAATATAAACATCCAAAGTACCAAAAATGAGTTCTTTTTGTAAAACAAAAGTAGGGATCCAAAATAAAATATAAATTTTTAAAGTACAAAAAATTGAGTTCTTTTGCATAAAACAAAAGTACGGATCGAAAAGAGAATATAAATATCCAAATTACTAAAAATTGAGTTCTTTTGTAAAGCAAAAGTAGTGATCAAAAATAAAATATAAATTGCAAAATTACAAAAATTGAGTTCTTTTGCATAAAACAAAAGCACGTATCGAGAATAAAATATAAACATCCAAAGTACCAAAAATGAGTTCTTTTTGTAAAACAAAAGTAGGGATCCAAAATAAAATATAAATTTTTAAAGTACAAAAAATTGAGTTCTTTTGCATAAAACAAAAGTACGGATCGAAAAGAGAATATAAATATCCAAATTACTAAAAATTGAGTTCTTTTTGTAAAGCAAAAGTAGTGATCAAAAATAAAATATAAATTGCAAAATTACAAAAAATTGAGTTCTTTTGCATAAAACAAAAGCACGTATCGAGAATAAAATATAAACATCCAAAGTACCAAAAATGAGTTCTTTTGTAAAACAAAAGTAGGGATCCAAAATAAAATATAAATTTTTAAAGTACAAAAAATTGAGTTCTTTTGCATAAAACAAAAGTACGGATCGAAAAGAGAATATAAATATCCAAATTACTAAAAATTGAGTTCTTTTTGTAAAGCAAAAGTAGTGATCAAAAATAAAATATAAATTGCAAAATTACAAAAAAATTGAGTTCTTTTGCATAAAACAAAAGAACGTATCGAGAATAAAATATAAACATCCAAAGTACCAAAAATGAGTTCTTTTGTAAAACAAAAGTAGGGATCCAAAATAAAATATAAATTTTTAAAGTACAAAAAATTGAGTTCTTTTGCATAAAACAAAAGTACGGATCGAAAAGAGAATATAAATATCCAAATTACTAAAAATTGAGTTCTTTTTGTAAAGCAAAAGTAGTGATCAAAAATAAAATATAAATTGCAAAATTACAAAAATTGAGTTCTTTTGCATAAAACAAAAGCACGTATCGAGAATAAAATATAAACATCCAAAGTACCAAAAATGAGTTCTTTTTGTAAAACAAAAGTAGGGATCCAAAATAAAATATAAATTTTTAAAGTACAAAAAATTGAGTTCTTTTGCATAAAACAAAAGTACTGGATCGAAAAGAGAATATAAATATCCAAATTACTAAAAATTGAGTTCTTTTGTAAAGCAAAAGTAGTGATCAAAAATAAAATATAAATTGCAAAATTACAAAAAATTGAGTTCTTTTGCATAAAACAAAAGCACGTATCGAGAATAAAATATAAACATCCAAAGTACCAAAAATGAGTTCTTTTTGTAAAACAAAAGTAGGGATCCAAAATAAAATATAAATTTTTAAAGTACAAAAATTGAGTTCTTTTGCATAAAACAAAAGTACTGGATCGAAAAGAGAATATAAATATCCAAATTACTAAAAATTGAGTTCTTTTTGTAAAGCAAAAGTAGTGATCAAAAAATAAAATATAAATTGCAAAATTACAAAAATTGAGTTCTTTTTGCATAAAACAAAAGCACGTATCGAGAATAAAATATAAACATCCAAAGTACCAAAAAATGAGTTCTTTTTGTTAAACAAAAGTAGGGATCCAAAATAAAATATAAATTTTTAAAGTACAAAAAATTGAGTTCTTTTGCATAAAACAAAAGTACGGATCGAAAAGAGAATATAAATATCCAAATTACTAAAAATTGAGTTCTTTTTGTAAAGCAAAAGTAGTGATCAAAAATAAAATATAAATTGCAAAATTACAAAAAATTGAGTTCTTTTGCATAAAACAAAAGCACGTATCGAGAATAAAATATAAACATCCAAAGTACCAAAAATGAGTTCTTTTTGTAAAACAAAAGTAGGGATCCAAAATAAAATATAAATTTTTAAAGTACAAAAATTGAGTTCTTTTGCATAAAACAAAAGTACGGATCGAAAAGAGAATATAAATATCCAAATTACTAAAAATTGAGTTCTTTTTGTAAAGCAAAAGTAGTGATCAAAAATAAAATATAAATTGCAAAATTACAAAAAATTGAGTTCTTTTGCATAAAACAAAAGCACGTATCGAGAATAAAATATAAACATCCAAAGTACCAAAAATGAGTTCTTTTGTAAAACAAAAGTAGGGATCCAAAATAAAATATAAATTTTTAAAGTACAAAAAATTGAGTTCTTTTGCATAAAACAAAAGTACGGATCGAAAAGAGAATATAAATATCCAAATTACTAAAAATTGAGTTCTTTTTGTAAAGCAAAAGTAGTGATCAAAAATAAAATATAAATTGCAAAATTACAAAAATTGAGTTCTTTTGCATAAAACAAAAGCACGTATCGAGAATAAAATATAAACATCCAAAGTACCAAAAATGAGTTCTTTTTGTTAAACAAAAGTAGGGATCCAAAATAAAATATAAATTTTTAAAGTACAAAAAATTGAGTTCTTTTGCATAAAACAAAAGTACGGATCGAAAAGAGAATATAAATATCCAAATTACTAAAAATTGAGTTCTTTTTGTAATAGCAAAAGTAGTGATCAAAAATAAAATATAAATTGCAAAATTACAAAAAATTGAGTTCTTTTGCATAAAACAAAAGCACGTATCGAGAATAAAATATAAACATCCAAAGTACCAAAAAATGAGTTCTTTTTGTAAAACAAAAGTAGGGATCCAAAATAAAATATAAATTTTTAAAGTACAAAAAATTGAGTTCTTTTGCATAAAACAAAAGTACGGATCGAAAAGAGAATATAAATATCCAAATTACTAAAAATTGAGTTCTTTTTGTAAAGCAAACGTAGTGATCAAAAATAAAATATAAATTGCAAAATTACACAAAATTGAGTTCTTTTGCATAAAACAAAAGCACGTATCGAGAATAAAATATAAACATCCAAAGTACCAAAAAATGAGTTCTTTTTGTAAAACAAAAGTAGGGATCCAAAATAAAATATAAATTTTTAAAGTACAAAAAATTGAGTTCTTTTGCATAAAACAAAAGTACGGATCGAAAAGAGAATATAAATATCCAAATTACTAAAAATTGAGTTCTTTTTGTAAAGCAAAAGTAGTGATCAAAAATAAAATATAAATTGCAAAATTACAAAAAATTGAGTTCTTTTGAATAAAACAAAAGCACGTATCGAGAATAAAATATAAACATCCAAAGTACCAAAAAAGGAGTTCTTTTTGTTAAACAAAAGTAGGGATCCAAAATAAAATATAAATTTTTAAAGTACAAAAAATTGAGTTCTTTTGCATAAAACAAAAGTACGGATCGAAAAGAGAATATAAATATCCAAATTACTAAAAATTGAGTTCTTTTTGTAAAGCAAAAGTAGTGATCAAAAAATAAAATATAAATTGCAAAATTAAAAATTACAAAATTGAGTTCTTTTGCATAAAACAAAAGAACGTATCGAGAATAAAATATAAACATCCAAAGTACCAAAAATGAGTTCTTTTGTAAAACAAAAGTAGGGATCCAAAATAAAATATAAATTTTTAAAGTACAAAAAATTGAGTTCTTTTGCATAAAACAAAAGTACTGGATCGAAAAGAGAATATAAATATCCAAATTACTAAAAATTGAGTTCTTTTGTAAAGCAAAAGGAGTGATCAAAAATAAAATATAAATTGCAAAATTACAAAAATTGAGTTCTTTTGCATAAAACAAAAGCACGTATCGAGAATAAAATATAAACATCCAAAGTACCAAAAATGAGTTCTTTTTGTAAAACAAAAGTAGGGATCCAAAATAAAATATAAATTTTTAAAGTACAAAAAATTGAGTTCTTTTGCATAAAACAAAAGTACGGATCGAAAAGAGAATATAAATATCCAAATTACTAAAAATTGAGTTCTTTTGTAAAGCAAAAGTAGTGATCAAAAATAAAATATAAATTGCAAAATTACAAAAATTGAGTTCTTTTGAATAAAACAAAAGCACGTATCGAGAATAAAATATAAACATCCAAAGTACCAAAAAATGAGTTCTTTTGTTAAACAAAAGTAGGGATCCAAAATAAAATATAAATTTTTAAAGTACAAAAATTGAGTTCTTTTGCATAAAACAAAAGTACTGGATCGAAAAGAGAATATAAATATCCAAATTACTAAAAATTGAGTTCTTTTGTAAAGCAAAAGGAGTGATCAAAAATAAAATATAAATTGCAAAATTACAAAAATTGAGTTCTTTTGCATAAAACAAAAGCACGTATCGAGAATAAAATATAAACATCCAAAGTACCAAAAATGAGTTCTTTTGTAAAACAAAAGTAGGGATCCAAAATAAAATATAAATTTTTAAAGTACAAAAAATTGAGTTCTTTTGCATAAAACAAAAGTACTGGATCGAAAAGAGAATATAAATATCCAAATTACTAAAAATTGAGTTCTTTTCGTAAAGCAAAAGTAGTGATCAAAAAATAAAATATAAATTGCAAAATTACAAAAATTGAGTTCTTTTGCCTAAAACAAAAGCACGTATCGAGAATAAAATATAAACATCCAAAGTACCAAAAATGAGTTCTTTTGTAAAACAAAAGTAGGGATCCAAAATAAAATATAAATTTTTCAAGTACAAAAATTGAGTTCTTTTGCATAAAACAAAAGTACTGGATCGAAAAGAGAATATAAATATCCAAATTACTAAAAATTGAGTTCTTTTGTAAAGCAAAAGTAGTGATCAAAAATAAAATATAAATTGCAAAATTACAAAAATTGAGTTCTTTTGCATAAAACAAAAGCACGTATCGAGAATAAAATACAAACATCCAAAGTACCAAAAATGAGTTCTTTTGTTAAACAAAAGTAGGGATCCAAAATAAAATATAAATTTTTAAAGTACAAAAATTGAGTTCTTTTGCATAAAACAAAAGTACGGATCGAAAAGAGAATATAAATATCCAAATTACTAAAAATTGAGTTCTTTTTGTAAAGCAAAAGTAGTGATCAAAAATAAAATATAAATTGCAAAATTACAAAAATTGAGTTCTTTTGAATAAAACAAAAGCACGTATCGAGAATAAAATATAAACATCCAAAGTACCAAAAATGAGTTCTTTTTGTTAAACAAAAGTAGGGATCCAAAATAAAATATAAATTTTTAAAGTACAAAAAATTGAGTTCTTTTGCATAAAACAAAAGTACGGATCGAAAAGAGAATATAAATATCCAAATTACTAAAAATTGAGTTCTTTTTGTAAAGCAAAAGTAGTGATCAAAAATAAAATATAAATTGCAAAATTAAAAAATTACAAAAAATTGAGTTCTTTTGCATAAAACAAAAGAACGTATCGAGAATAAAATATAAACATCCAAAGTACCAAAAAATGAGTTCTTTTTGTAAAACAAAAGTAGGGATCCAAAATAAAATATAAATTTTTAAAGTACAAAAAATTGAGTTCTTTTGCATAAAACAAAAGTACGGATCGAAAAGAGAATATAAATATCCAAATTACTAAAAATTGAGTTCTTTTTGTAAAGCAAAAGGAGTGATCAAAAATAAAATATAAATTGCAAAATTACAAAAAATTGAGTTCTTTTGCATAAAACAAAAGCACGTATCGAGAATAAAATATAAACATCCAAAGTACCAAAAAATGAGTTCTTTTTGTAAAACAAAAGTAGGGATCCAAAATAAAATATAAATTTTTAAAGTACAAAAAATTGAGTTCTTTTGCATAAAACAAAAGTACGGATCGAAAAGAGAATATAAATATCCAAATTACTAAAAATTGAGTTCTTTTTGTAAAGCAAAAGGAGTGATCAAAAATAAAATATAAATTGCAAAATTACAAAAAATTGAGTTCTTTTGCATAAAACAAAAGCACGTATCGAGAATAAAATATAAACATCCAAAGTACCAAAAATGAGTTCTTTTGTAAAACAAAAGTAGGGATCCAAAATAAAATATAAATTTTTAAAGTACAAAAAATTGAGTTCTTTTGCATAAAACAAAAGTACGGATCGAAAAAGAGAATATAAATATCCAAATTACTAAAAATTGAGTTCTTTTTGTAAAGCAAAAGTAGTGATCAAAAATAAAATATAAATTGCAAAATTACAAAAAATTGAGTTCTTTTGAATAAAACAAAAGCACGTATCGAGAATAAAATATAAACATCCAAAGTACCAAAAAATGAGTTCTTTTTGTTAAACAAAAGTAGGGATCCAAAATAAAATATAAATTTTTAAAGTACAAAAAATTGAGTTCTTTTGCATAAAACAAAAGTACTGGATCGAAAAGAGAATATAAATATCCAAATTACTAAAAATTGAGTTCTTTTTGTAAAGCAAAAGGAGTGATCAAAAATAAAATATAAATTGCAAAATTACAAAAATTGAGTTCTTTTGCATAAAACAAAAGCACGTATCGAGAATAAAATATAAACATCCAAAGTACCAAAAATGAGTTCTTTTTGTAAAACAAAAGTAGGGATCCAAAATAAAATATAAATTTTTAAAGTACAAAAATTGAGTTCTTTTGCATAAAACAAAAGTACGGATCGAAAAGAGAATATAAATATCCAAATTACTAAAAATTGAGTTCTTTTCGTAAAGCAAAAGTAGTGATCAAAAATAAAATATAAATTGCAAAATTACAAAAAATTGAGTTCTTTTGCCTAAAACAAAAGCACGTATCGAGAATAAAATATAAACATCCAAAGTACCAAAAATGAGTTCTTTTTGTAAAACAAAAGTAGGGATCCAAAATAAAATATAAATTTTTCAAGTACAAAAATTGAGTTCTTTTGCATAAAACAAAAGTACGGATCGAAAAGAGAATATAAATATCCAAATTACTAAAAATTGAGTTCTTTTTGTAAAGCAAAAGTAGTGATCAAAAATAAAATATAAATTGCAAAATTACAAAAAATTGAGTTCTTTTGCATAAAACAAAAGCACGTATCGAGAATAAAATATAAACATCCAAAGTACCAAAAATGAGTTCTTTTTGTAAAACAAAAGTAGGGATCCAAAATAAAATATAAATTTTTAAAGTACAAAAAATTGAGTTCTTTTGCATAAAACAAAAGTACTGGATCGAAAAGAGAATATAAATATCCAAATTACTAAAAATTGAGTTCTTTTTGTAAAGCAAAAGTAGTGATCAAAAATAAAATATAAATTGCAAAATTACAAAAAATTGAGTTCTTTTGCATAAAACAAAAGCACGTATCGAGAATAAAATATAAACATCCAAAGTACCAAAAATGAGTTCTTTTTGTTAAACAAAAGTAGGGATCCAAAATAAAATATAAATTTTTAAAGTACAAAAATTGAGTTCTTTTGCATAAAACAAAAGTACGGATCGAAAAGAGAATATAAATATCCAAATTACTAAAAATTGAGTTCTTTTTGTAAAGCAAAAGTAGGGATCCAAAATAAAATATAAATTTTGAAATTACAAAAAAATTGAGTTCTTTTGCATAAAACAAAAGCACGTATCGAGAATAAAATATAAACATCCAAAGTACCAAAAATGAGTTCTTTTGTAAAACAAAAGTAGGGATCCAAAATAAAATATAAATTTTTAAAGTACAAAAATTGAGTTCTTTTGCATAAAACAAAAGTACGGATCGAAAAGAGAATATAAATATCCAAATTACTAAAAATTGAGTTCTTTTTGTAAAGCAAAAGTAGTGATCAAAAATAAAATATAAATTGCAAAATTACAAAAAATTGAGTTCTTTTGCATAAAACAAAAGCACGTATCGAGAATAAAATATAAACATCCAAAGTACCAAAAATGAGTTCTTTTTGTAAAACAAAAGTAGGGATCCAAAATAAAATATAAATTTTTAAAGTACAAAAATTGAGTTCTTTTGCATAAAACAAAAGTACGGATCGAAAAGAGAATATAAATATCCAAATTACTAAAAATTGAGTTCTTTTTGTAAAGCAAAAGTAGTGATCAAAAATAAAATATAAATTGCAAAATTACAAAAATTGAGTTCTTTTGCATAAAACAAAAGCACGTATCGAGAATAAAATATAAACATCCAAAGTACCAAAAATGAGTTCTTTTTGTAAAACAAAAGTAGGGATCCAAAATAAAATATAAATTTTTAAAGTACAAAAATTGAGTTCTTTTGCATAAAACAAAAGTACTGGATCGAAAAGAGAATATAAATATCCAAATTACTAAAAATTGAGTTCTTTTTGTAAAGCAAAAGTAGTGATCAAAAATAAAATATAAATTGCAAAATTACAAAAAATTGAGTTCTTTTGCATAAAACAAAAGCACGTATCGAGAATAAAATATAAACATCCAAAGTACCAAAAATGAGTTCTTTTGTAAAACAAAAGTAGGGATCCAAAATAAAATATAAATTTTTAAAGTACAAAAAATTGAGTTCTTTTGCATAAAACAAAAGTACTGGATCGAAAAGAGAATATAAATATCCAAATTACTAAAAATTGAGTTCTTTTTGTAAAGCAAAAGTAGTGATCAAAAATAAAATATAAATTGCAAAATTACAAAAATTGAGTTCTTTTGCATAAAACAAAAGCACGTATCGAGAATAAAATATAAACATCCAAAGTACCAAAAATGAGTTCTTTTGTAAAACAAAAGTAGGGATCCAAAATAAAATATAAATTTTTAAAGTACAAAAATTGAGTTCTTTTGCATAAAACAAAAGTACGGATCGAAAAGAGAATATAAATATCCAAATTACTAAAAATTGAGTTCTTTTGTAAAGCAAAAGTAGTGATCAAAAATAAAATATAAATTGCAAAATTACAAAAAATTGAGTTCTTTTGCATAAAACAAAAGCACGTATCGAGAATAAAATATAAACATCCAAAGTACCAAAAATGAGTTCTTTTTGTAAAACAAAAGTAGGGATCCAAAATAAAATATAAATTTTTAAAGTACAAAAAATTGAGTTCTTTTGCATAAAACAAAAGTACTGGATCGAAAAGAGAATATAAATATCCAAATTACTAAAAATTGAGTTCTTTTTGTAAAGCAAAAGTAGTGATCAAAAATAAAATATAAATTGCAAAATTACAAAAATTGAGTTCTTTTGCATAAAACAAAAGCACGTATCGAGAATAAAATATAAACATCCAAAGTACCAAAAATGAGTTCTTTTTGTAAAACAAAAGTAGGGATCCAAAATAAAATATAAATTTTTAAAGTACAAAAAATTGAGTTCTTTTGCATAAAACAAAAGTACTGGATCGAAAAGAGAATATAAATATCCAAATTACTAAAAATTGAGTTCTTTTGTAAAGCAAAAGTAGTGATCAAAAATAAAATATAAATTGCAAAATTACAAAAATTGAGTTCTTTTGCATAAAACAAAAGCACGTATCGAGAATAAAATATAAACATCCAAAGTACCAAAAATGAGTTCTTTTTGTAAAACAAAAGTAGGGATCCAAAATAAAATATAAATTTTTAAAGTACAAAAAATTGAGTTCTTTTGCATAAAACAAAAGTACGGATCGAAAAGAGAATATAAATATCCAAATTACTAAAAATTGAGTTCTTTTTGTAAAGCAAAAGTAGTGATCAAAAATAAAATATAAATTGCAAAATTACAAAAAATTGAGTTCTTTTGCATAAAACAAAAGCACGTATCGAGAATAAAATATAAACATCCAAAGTACCAAAAATGAGTTCTTTTTGTAAAACAAAAGTAGGGATCCAAAATAAAATATAAATTTTTAAAGTACAAAAAATTGAGTTCTTTTGCATAAAACAAAAGTACGGATCGAAAAGAGAATATAAATATCCAAATTACTAAAAATTGAGTTCTTTTTGTAAAGCAAAAGTAGTGATCAAAAATAAAATATAAATTGCAAAATTACAAAAAATTGAGTTCGTTTGCATAAAACAAAAGCACGTATCGAGAATAAAATATAAACATCCAAAGTACCAAAAATGAGTTCTTTTTGTAAAACAAAAGTAGGGATCCAAAATAAAATATAAATTTTTAAAGTACAAAAAATTGAGTTCTTTTGCATAAAACAAAAGTACGGATCGAAAAGAGAATATAAATATCCAAATTACTAAAAATTGAGTTCTTTTTGTAAAGCAAAAGTAGTGATCAAAAATAAAATATAAATTGCAAAATTACAAAAAATTGAGTTCTTTTGCATAAAACAAAAGCACGTAACGAGAATAAAATATACACATCCAAAGTACCAAAAAATGAGTTCTTTTTGTTAAACAAAAGTAGGGATCCAAAATAAAATATAAATTTTTAAAGTACAAAAAATTGAGTTCTTTTGCATAAAACAAAAGTACGGATCGAAAAGAGAATATAAATATCCAAATTACTAAAAATTGAGTTCTTTTGTAATAGCAAAAGTAGTGATCAAAAATAAAATATAAATTGCAAAATTACAAAAAATTGAGTTCTTTTGCCTAAAACAAAAGCACGTATCGAGAATAAAATATAAACATCCAAAGTACCAAAAATGAGTTCTTTTTGTAAAACAAAAGTAGGGATCCAAAATAAAATATAAATTTTTAAAGTACAAAAAATTGAGTTCTTTTGCATAAAACAAAAGTACGGATCGAAAAGAGAATATAAATATCCAAATTACTAAAAATTGAGTTCTTTTGTAAAGCAAAAGTAGTGATCAAAAATAAAATATAAATTGCAAAATTACAAAAAATTGAGTTCTTTTGCATAAAACAAAAGCACGTATCGAGAATAAAATATAAACATCCAAAGTACCAAAAAATGAGTTCTTTTTGTAAAACAAAAGTAGGGATCCAAAATAAAATATAAATTTTTAAAGTACAAAAAATTGAGTTCTTTTGCATAAAACAAAAGTACTGGATCGAAAAGAGAATATAAATATCCAAATTACTAAAAATTGAGTTCTTTTTGTAAAGCAAAAGTAGTGATCAAAAATAAAATATAAATTGCAAAATTACAAAAAATTGAGTTCTTTTGCATAAAACAAAAGCACGTATCGAGAATAAAATATAAACATCCAAAGTACCAAAAAATGAGTTCTTTTTGTAAAACAAAAGTAGGGATCCAAAATAAAATATAAATTTTTAAAGTACAAAAAATTGAGTTCTTTTGCATAAAACAAAAGTACGGATCGAAAAGAGAATATAAATATCCAAATTACTAAAAATTGAGTTCTTTTTGTAAAGCAAAAGTAGTGATCAAAAATAAAATATAAATTGCAAAATTACAAAAAATTGAGTTCTTTTGCATAAAACAAAAGCACGTATCGAGAATAAAATATAAACATCCAAAGTACCAAAAAATGAGTTCTTTTGTAAAACAAAAGTAGGGATCCAAAATAAAATATAAATTTTTAAAGTACAAAAAATTGAGTTCTTTTGCATAAAACAAAAGTACGGATCGAAAAGAGAATATAAATATCCAAATTACTAAAAATTGAGTTCTTTTTGTAAAGCAAAAGTAGTGATCAAAAATAAAATATAAATTGCAAAATTACAAAAAATTGAGTTCTTTTGCATAAAACAAAAGCACGTATCGAGAATAAAATATAAACATCCAAAGTACCAAAAAATGAGTTCTTTTTGTAAAACAAAAGTAGGGATCCAAAATAAAATATAAATTTTTAAAGTACAAAAAATTGAGTTCTTTTGCATAAAACAAAAGTACTGGATCGAAAAGAGAATATAAATATCCAAATTACTAAAAATTGAGTTCTTTTTGTAAAGCAAAAGTAGTGATCAAAAATAAAATATAAATTGCAAAATTACAAAAAATTGAGTTCTTTTGCATAAAACAAAAGCACGTATCGAGAATAATATATAAACATCCAAAGTACCAAAAAATGAGTTCTTTTTGTAAAACAAAAGTAGGGATCCAAAATAAAATATAAATTTTTAAAGTACAAAAAATTGAGTTCTTTTGCATAAAACAAAAGTACGGATCGAAAAGAGAATATAAATATCCAAATTACTAAAAATTGAGTTCTTTTTGTAAAGCAAAAGTAGTGATCAAAAATAAAATATAAATTGCAAAATTACAAAAAATTGAGTTCTTTTGCATAAAACAAAAGCACGTATCGAGAATAAAATATAAACATCCAAAGTACCAAAAATGAGTTCTTTTTGTAAAACAAAAGTAGGGATCCAAAATAAAATATAAATTTTTAAAGTACAAAAAATTGAGTTCTTTTGCATAAAACAAAAGTACGGATCGAAAAGAGAATATAAATATCCAAATTACTAAAAATTGAGTTCTTTTTGTAAAGCAAAAGTAGTGATCAAAAATAAAATATAAATTGCAAAATTACAAAAAATTGAGTTCTTTTGCATAAAACAAAAGCACGTATCGAGAATAAAATATAAACATCCAAAGTACCAAAAATGAGTTCTTTTTGTAAAACAAAAGTAGGGATCCAAAATAAAATATAAATTTTTAAAGTACAAAAAATTGAGTTCTTTTGCATAAAACAAAAGTACGGATCGAAAAGAGAATATAAATATCCAAATTACTAAAAATTGAGTTCTTTTTGTAAAGCAAAAGTAGTGATCAAAAATAAAATATAAATTGCAAAATTACAAAAAATTGAGTTCTTTTGCATAAAACAAAAGCACGTATCGAGAATAAAATATAAACATCCAAAGTACCAAAAATGAGTTCTTTTTGTAAAACAAAAGTAGGGATCCAAAATAAAATATAAATTTTTAAAGTACAAAAAATTGAGTTCTTTTGCATAAAACAAAAGTACGGATCGAAAAGAGAATATAAATATCCAAATTACTAAAAATTGAGTTCTTTTTGTAAAGCAAAAGTAGTGATCAAAAATAAAATATAAATTGCAAAATTACAAAAAATTGAGTTCTTTTGCATAAAACAAAAGCACGTATCGAGAATAAAATATAAACATCCAAAGTACCAAAAAATGAGTTCTTTTTGTAAAACAAAAGTAGGGATCCAAAATAAAATATAAATTTTTAAAGTACAAAAAATTGAGTTCTTTTGCATAAAACAAAAGTACGGATCGAAAAGAGAATATAAATATCCAAATTACTAAAAATTGAGTTCTTTTTGTAAAGCAAAAGTAGTGATCAAAAATAAAATATAAATTGCAAAATTACAAAAAATTGAGTTCTTTTGCATAAAACAAAAGCACGTATCGAGAATAAAATATAAACATCCAAAGTACCAAAAAATGAGTTCTTTTTGTAAAACAAAAGTAGGGATCCAAAATAAAATATAAATTTTTAAAGTACAAAAAATTGAGTTCTTTTGCATAAAACAAAAGTACGGATCGAAAAGAGAATATAAATATCCAAATTACTAAAAATTGAGTTCTTTTTGTAAAGCAAAAGTAGTGATCAAAAATAAAATATAAATTGCAAAATTACAAAAAATTGAGTTCTTTTGCATAAAACAAAAGCACGTATCGAGAATAAAATATAAACATCCAAAGTACCAAAAAATGAGTTCTTTTTGTAAAACAAAAGTAGGGATCCAAAATAAAATATAAATTTTTAAAGTACAAAAAATTGAGTTCTTTTGCATAAAACAAAAGTACTGGATCGAAAAGAGAATATAAATATCCAAATTACTAAAAATTGAGTTCTTTTTGTAAAGCAAAAGTAGTGATCAAAAATAAAATATAAATTGCAAAATTACAAAAAATTGAGTTCTTTTGCATAAAACAAAAGCACGTATCGAGAATAAAATATAAACATCCAAAGTACCAAAAAATGAGTTCTTTTTGTAAAACAAAAGTAGGGATCCAAAATAAAATATAAATTTTTAAAGTACAAAAAATTGAGTTCTTTTGCATAAAACAAAAGTACGGATCGAAAAGAGAATATAAATATCCAAATTACTAAAAATTGAGTTCTTTTTGTAAAGCAAAAGTAGTGATCAAAAATAAAATATAAATTGCAAAATTACAAAAAATTGAGTTCTTTTGCATAAAACAAAAGCACGTATCGAGAATAAAATATAAACATCCAAAGTACCAAAAAATGAGTTCTTTTTGTAAAACAAAAGTAGGGATCCAAAATAAAATATAAATTTTTAAAGTACAAAAATTGAGTTCTTTTGCATAAAACAAAAGTACTGGATCGAAAAGAGAATATAAATATCCAAATTACTAAAAATTGAGTTCTTTTTGTAAAGCAAAAGTAGTGATCAAAAATAAAATATAAATTGCAAAATTACAAAAAATTGAGTTCTTTTGCATAAAACAAAAGCACGTATCGAGAATAAAATATAAACATCCAAAGTACCAAAAATGAGTTCTTTTTGTAAAACAAAAGTAGGGATCCAAAATAAAATATAAATTTTTAAAGTACAAAAAATTGAGTTCTTTTGCATAAAACAAAAGTACGGATCGAAAAGAGAATATAAATATCCAAATTACTAAAAATTGAGTTCTTTTTGTAAAGCAAAAGTAGTGATCAAAAATAAAATATAAATTGCAAAATTACAAAAATTGAGTTCTTTTGCATAAAACAAAAGCACGTATCGAGAATAAAATATAAACATCCAAAGTACCAAAAATGAGTTCTTTTTGTAAAACAAAAGTAGGGATCCAAAATAAAATATAAATTTTTAAAGTACAAAAAATTGAGTTCTTTTGCATAAAACAAAAGTACGGATCGAAAAGAGAATATAAATATCCAAATTACTAAAAATTGAGTTCTTTTTGTAAAGCAAAAGTAGTGATCAAAAATAAAATATAAATTGCAAAATTACAAAAAATTGAGTTCTTTTGCATAAAACAAAAGCACGTATCGAGAATAAAATATAAACATCCAAAGTACCAAAAATGAGTTCTTTTGTAAAACAAAAGTAGGGATCCAAAATAAAATATAAATTTTTAAAGTACAAAAATTGAGTTCTTTTGCATAAAACAAAAGTACGGATCGAAAAGAGAATATAAATATCCAAATTACTAAAAATTGAGTTCTTTTGTAAAGCAAAAGTAGTGATCAAAAATAAAATATAAATTGCAAAATTACAAAAATTGAGTTCTTTTGCATAAAACAAAAGCACGTATCGAGAATAAAATATAAACATCCAAAGTACCAAAAATGAGTTCTTTTGTAAAACAAAAGTAGGGATCCAAAATAAAATATAAATTTTTAAAGTACAAAAAATTGAGTTCTTTTGCATAAAACAAAAGTACTGGATCGAAAAGAGAATATAAATATCCAAATTACTAAAAATTGAGTTCTTTTTGTAAAGCAAAAGTAGTGATCAAAAATAAAATATAAATTGCAAAATTACAAAAAATTGAGTTCTTTTGCATAAAACAAAAGCACGTATCGAGAATAAAATATAAACATCCAAAGTACCAAAAATGAGTTCTTTTTGTAAAACAAAAGTAGGGATCCAAAATAAAATATAAATTTTTAAAGTACAAAAATTGAGTTCTTTTGCATAAAACAAAAGTACGGATCGAAAAGAGAATATAAATATCCAAATTACTAAAAATTGAGTTCTTTTGCATAAAACAAAAGCACGTAAAATATAAAAATTACAAAAAATTGAGTTCTTTTGCATAAAACAAAAGCACGTATCGAGAATAAAATATAAACATCCAAAGTACCAAAAATGAGTTCTTTTTGTAAAACAAAAGTAGGGATCCAAAATAAAATATAAATTTTTAAAGTACAAAAATTGAGTTCTTTTGCATAAAACAAAAGTACTGGATCGAAAAGAGAATATAAATATCCAAATTACTAAAAATTGAGTTCTTTTTGTAAAGCAAAAGTAGTGATCAAAAATAAAATATAAATTGCAAAATTACAAAAATTGAGTTCTTTTGCATAAAACAAAAGCACGTATCGAGAATAAAATATAAACATCCAAAGTACCAAAAATGAGTTCTTTTTGTAAAACAAAAGTAGGGATCCAAAATAAAATATAAATTTTTAAAGTACAAAAATTGAGTTCTTTTGCATAAAACAAAAGTACGGATCGAAAAGAGAATATAAATATCCAAATTACTAAAAATTGAGTTCTTTTTGTAAAGCAAAAGTAGTGATCAAAAATAAAATATAAATTGCAAAATTACAAAAAATTGAGTTCTTTTGCATAAAACAAAAGCACGTATCGAGAATAAAATATAAACATCCAAAGTACCAAAAAATGAGTTCTTTTTGTAAAACAAAAGTAGGGATCCAAAATAAAATATAAATTTTTAAAGTACAAAAATTGAGTTCTTTTGCATAAAACAAAAGTACGGATCGAAAAGAGAATATAAATATCCAAATTACTAAAAATTGAGTTCTTTTTGTAAAGCAAAAGTAGTGATCAAAAATAAAATATAAATTGCAAAATTACAAAAAATTGAGTTCTTTTGCATAAAACAAAAGCACGTATCGAGAATAAAATATAAACATCCAAAGTACCAAAAAATGAGTTCTTTTTGTAAAACAAAAGTAGGGATCCAAAATAAAATATAAATTTTTAAAGTACAAAAAATTGAGTTCTTTTGCATAAAACAAAAGTACGGATCGAAAAGAGAATATAAATATCCAAATTACTAAAAATTGAGTTCTTTTGTAAAGCAAAAGTAGTGATCAAAAATAAAATATAAATTGCAAAATTACAAAAATTGAGTTCTTTTGCATAAAACAAAAGCACGTATCGAGAATAAAATATAAACATCCAAAGTACCAAAAAATGAGTTCTTTTTGTAAAACAAAAGTAGGGATCCAAAATAAAATATAAATTTTTAAAGTACAAAAAATTGAGTTCTTTTGCATAAAACAAAAGTACGGATCGAAAAGAGAATATAAATATCCAAATTACTAAAAATTGAGTTCTTTTTGTAAAGCAAAAGTAGTGACCAAAAATAAAATATAAATTGCAAAATTAAAAAATTACAAAAAATTGAGTTCATTTGCATAAAACAAAAGCACGTATCGAGAATAAAATATAAACATCCAAAGTACCAAAAAATGAGTTCTTTTTGTAAAACAAAAGTAGGGATCGAAAATAAAATATAAATTTCGAAAGTACAAAAAATTGAGTTCTTTTGCATAAAACAAAAGTACGGATCGAAAAGAGAATATAAATATCCAAACTACTAAAAATTGAGTTCTTTTTGTAAAGCAAAAGTAGTGATCAAAAATAAAATATAAATTGCAAAATTACAAAAAATTGAGTTCTTTTGCATAAAACAAAAGTACGTATCGAGAATAAAATATAAACATCCAAAGTAACAAAAAATGAGTTCTTTTTGTAAAACAAAAGTAGGGATCCAAAATAAAATATAAATTTTTAAAGTACAAAAAATTGAGTTCTTTTGCATAAAACAAAAGTACGGATCGAAAAGGGAATATAAATATCCAAATTACTAAAAATTGAGTTCTTTTTGTAAACCAAAACTAGTGATCCAAAATAAAATATATATTGCAAAATTACAAAAAATTGAGTTCTTTTGCATAAAACAAAAGTACGTATCGAGAATAAAATATAAACATCCAAAGTTCCAAAAAATGAGTTGTTTTTGTAAAACAAAAGTAGGGATCCAAAATAAAATATAAATTTTTAAAGTACAAAAATTGAGTTCTTTTGCATAAAACAAAAGTACGGATCGAAAAGAGAATATAAATATCCAAATTACTAAAAATTGAGTTCTTTTGTAAAGCAAAAGTAGTGATCAAAAATAAAATATAAATTGCAAAATTACAAAAATTGAGTTCTTTTGCATAAAACAAAAGCACGTAACGAGAATAAAATATAAACATCCAAAGTACCAAAAAATGAGTTCTTTTTGTTAAACAAAAGTAGGGATCCAAAATAAAATATAAATTTTTAAAGGGCAAAAAATTGAGTTCTTTTGCATAAAACAAAAGTACGGATCGAAAAGAGAATATAAATATCCAAATTACTAAAAATTGAGTTCTTTTTGTAAAGCAAAAGGAGTGATCAAAAATAAAATATAAATTGCAAAATTACAAAAATTGAGTTCTTTTACGTAAAACAAAAGCACGTATCGAGAATAAAATATAAACATCCAAAGTACCAAAAATGAGTTCTTTTGTAAAACAAAAGTAGGGATCCAAAATAAAATATAAATTTTTAAAGGGCAAAAAATTGAGTTCTTTTGCATAAAACAAAAGTACGGATCGAAAAGAGAATATAAATATCCAAATTACTAAAAATTGAGTTCTTTTTGTAAAGCAAAAGTAGTGATCAAAAAGAAAATATAAATTCCAAAATTACAAAAAATTGAGTTCTTTTGCATAAAACAAAAGCACGTATCGAGAATAAAATATAAACATCCAAAGTACCAAAAAATGAGTTCTTTTTGTAAAACAAAAGTAGGGATCCAAAATAAAATATAAATTTTTAAAGGGCAAAAAATTGAGTTCTTTTGCATAAAACAAAAGTACGGATCGAAAAGAGAATATAAATATCCAAATTACTAAAAATTGAGTTCTTTTTGTAAAGCAAAAGGAGTGATCAAAAAGAAAATATAAATTTCAAAATTACAAAAAATTGAGTTCTTTTGCATAAAACAAAAGCACGTATCGAGAATAAAATATAAACATCCAAAGTACCAAAAAATGAGTTCTTTTTGTAAAACAAAAGTAGGGATCCAAAATAAAATATAAATTTTTAAAGGGCAAAAAATTGAGTTCTTTTGCATAAAACAAAAGTACGGATCGAAAAGAGAATATAAATATCCAAATTACTAAAAATTGAGTTCTTTTTGTAAAGCAAAAGGAGTGATCAAAAAGAAAATATAAATTGCAAAATTACAAAAATTGAGTTCTTTTGCATAAAACAAAAGCACGTGATCGAGAATAAAATATAAACATCCAAAGTACCAAAAATGAGTTC
>CM059254.1:199970-290609 GCA_030347555.1 Lablab purpureus
TAGATATCAAATTACTAAAAATTGAGTTCTTTTTGTAAAACTAAAGTAGGGATCCAAAATAAAATATAAATTTCGAAATTACTAAAAATTGAGTTCTTTTGCATAAAACAAAAGTACGTATCGAGAATAAAATATAAATTTCAAAATTACGAAAAATTGAGTTTCTTTTTGTAAAAGAAAACTACGGATGAAAAATAATATATCAATTTCGAAATTATTAAAAATTGAATTCTTTTTGTAAAACAAAAGTACGGATCGAAAATAAAATATAAATATCCAAATTACTAAAAATTGAGTTCTTTTTGTAAAACAAAAGTAGGGATCCAAAATAAAATATAAATTTCGAAATTACAAAAAATTGAGTTCTTTTGCATAAAACCAAAGTACATATCGAGAATAAAATATAAATATCCAAATTACTAAAAATTGAGTTCTTTTTGTAAAACAAAAGTAGGGATCCAAAATAAAATATCAATTTTGAAATTACTAAAATTGAGTTCTTTTGCATAAAACCAAAGTACATATCGAGAATAAAATATAAAAATCCAAATTATTAAAAATTGATTTCTTTTTGTAAAACAAAAGTAGGGATCCAAAATAAAATATAAATTTCAAAACTACAAAAAATTGAGTTCTTTTGAATAAAACCAAAGTACATATCGAGAATAAAATATAAAAATCCAAATTTCTAAAAATTGAGTTCTTTTTGTAAAACAAAAGTAGGGATCCAAATTAAGATATATATTTCGAAATTACAAAAAATTAAGTTCTTTTGCATAAAACCAAAGTACATATCGAGAATAAAATATAAATATCCAAATTACTAAAAATTGAGTTCTTTTGCAAAACAAAAGTAGGGATCCAAAATAAAATATCAATTTCGAAATTACTAAAAATTGAGTTCTTTTGCATAAAACAAAAGTACGTATCGAGAATAAAATATAAATATCGAAATTACTAAAAATTGAGTTCTTTTTGCATAAAACATAAAGTACATGGGATCGCAAAATAAAATATAAATATCGAAATTACTAAAAATTGAGTTCTTTTGTAAAACAAAAGTAGGGATCAAAATAAAATATCAATTTCGAAATTACTAAAAATTGAGTTCTTTTGCATAAAACAAAAGTACGTATCGAGAATAAAATATAAATATCCAAATTACTAAAAATTGAGTTCTTTTTGTAAAACAAAAGTAGGGATCCAAAATAAAATATAAATTTCGAAATTACAAAAAATTGAGTTCTTTTGCATAAAACCAAAGTACATATCGAGAATAAAATATAAATATCCAAATTACTAAAAATTGAGTTCTTTTTGTAAAACAAAAGTAGGGATCCAAAATAAAATATAAATTTCGAAATTACAAAAAATTGAGTTCTTTTGCATAAAACCAAAGTACATATCGAGAATAAAATATAAATATCCAAATTACTAAAAATTGAGTTCTTTTTGTAAAACAAAAGTAGGGATCCAAAATAAAATATCAATTTCGAAATTACTAAAAATTGAGTTCTTTTGCATAAAACAAAAGTACGGATCGAAAATAAAATATAAATTTCGAAATTACAAAAAATTGAGTTCTTTTGCATAAAACCAAAGTACATGATCGAGAATAAAATATAAATTTCGAAATTACTAAAAATTGAGTTCTTTTGCATAAAACAAAAGTACGGATCGAAAATAAAATATAAATATCCAAATTACTAAAAATTGAGTTCTTTTTGTAAAGCAAAAGTAGGGATCCAAAATAAAATATCAATTTCGAAATTACAAAAAATTGAGTTTTTTTGCATAAAACCAAAGTACATATCGAGAATAAAATATAAATATCGAAATTACTAAAAATTGAGTTCTTTTTGTAAAACTAAAGTAGGGATCCAAAATAAAATATCAATTTCGAAATTACTAAAAATTGAGTTCTTTTGCATAGAACAAAAGTACGTATCGAGAATAAAATATAAATTTCAAAATCAAGAAAAATTGAGTTTCTTTTTGTAAAACAAAACTACGGATGAAAAATAATATATCAATTTTGAAATTATTAAAAATTGAGTTCTTTTGCATAAAACAAAAGTACGGATCGAAAATAAAATATAAATATCCAAATTACTAAAAATTGAGTTCTTTTTGTAAAACAAAAGTAGGGATCCAAAATAAAATATAAATTTCGAAATTACAAAAAATTGAGTTCTTTTGCATAAAACCAAAGTACATATCGAGAATAAAATATAAATATCCAAATTACTAAAAATTGAGTTCTTTTTGTAAAACAAAAGTAGGGATCCAAAATAAAATATCAATTTCGAAATTACTAAAAATTGAGTTCTTTTGCATAAAACCAAAGTACATATCGAGAATAAAATATAAAAATCCAAATTATTAAAAATTGATTTCTTTTGTAAAACAAAAGTAGGGATCCAAAATAAAATATAAATTTCAAAACTACAAAAAATTGAGTTCTTTTGAATAAAACCAAAGTACATATCGAGAATAAAATATAAAAATCAAATTTCTAAACATTGAGTTCTTTTTGTAAAACAAAAGTAGGGATCCAAATTAAGATATATATTTCGAAATTACAAAAAATTAAGTTCTTTTGCATAAAACCAAAGTACATATCAGAATAAAATATAAATATCCAAATTACTAAAAATTGAGTTCTTTTTGCAAAACAAAAGTAGGGATCAAAATAAAATATCAATTTCGAAATTACTAAAAATTGAGTTCTTTTTGTAAAACAAAAGTAGGGATCCAAAATAAAATATAAATTTCGAAATTACAAAAAATTGAGTTCTTTTGCATAAAACCAAAGTACATATCGAGAATAAAATATAGATATCGAAATTACTAAAAATTGAGTTCTTTTTGTAAAACTAAAGTAGGGATCCAAAATAAAATATCAATTTCAGAAATTACTAAAAATTGAGTTCT
Source organism: Lablab purpureus (assembly GCA_030347555.1). Classification (NCBI taxonomy): domain Eukaryota; kingdom Viridiplantae; phylum Streptophyta; class Magnoliopsida; order Fabales; family Fabaceae; genus Lablab; species Lablab purpureus. Next base: position 202,905 of record CM059254.1, read on the forward strand.
TTTGCATAGAACAAAAGTACGTATCGAGAATAAAATATAAATTTCAAAATCAAGAAAAATTGAGTTTCTTTTTGTAAAAGAAAACTACGGATGAAAAATAATATATCAATTTCGAAATTATTAAAAATTGAATTCTTTTTGTAAAACAAAAGTACGGATCGAAAATAAAATATAAATATCCAAATTACTAAAAATTGAGTTCTTTTGTAAAACAAAAGTAGGGATCCAAAATAAAATATAAATTTCGAAATTACAAAAAATTGAGTTCTTTTGCATAAAACCAAAGTACATATCGAGAATAAAATATAAATATCGAAATTACTAAAAATTGAGTTCTTTTTGTAAAACTAAAGTAGGGATCCAAAATAAAATATCAATTTCGAAATTACTAAAAATTGAGTTCTTTTGCATAAAACAAAAGTACGTATCGAGAATAAAATATAAATATCCAAATTACTAAAAATTGAGTTCTTTTTGTAAAACAAAAGTAGGGATCAAAAATAAAATATAAATTTCGAAATTACTAAAAATTGAGTTCTTTTTGTATAAAAATTGAGTTCTTTTTGTAAAACAAAAGTAGGGATCCAAAATAAAATATAAATTTTGAAATTACAAAAAATTGAGTTCTTTTGCATAAAACAAAAGTACGTATCGAGAATAAAATATAAATATCCAAATTACCAAAAATTGAGTTCTTTTTGTAAAACAAAAGTAGGGATCCAAAATAAAATATAAATTTTGAAATTACAAAAATTGAGTTCTTTTGCATAAAACAAAAGTACGTATCGAGAATAAAATATAAATATCCAAATTACCAAAAATTGAGTTCTTTTTGTAAAACAAAAGTAGGGATCCAAAATAAAATATAAATTTTAAAATTACAAAAAATTGAGTTCTTTTGCATAAAACAAAAGTACGTATCGAGAATAAAATATAAATATCCAAATTACTAAAAATTGAGTTCTTTTTGTAAAACAAAAGTAGGGATCCAAATTAAGATATATATTTCGAAATTACAAAAAATTAAGTTCTTTTGCATAAAACCAAAGTACATATCGAGAATAAAATATAAATATCCAAATTACTAAAAATTGAGTTCTTTTGCATAAAACAAAAGTACTTATCGATAATGAAAATATAAACATCGAAATTACGAAAAATTGAGTTGTTTTTGTAAAACAAAAGTAAGGATCCAAAATAAAATATAAATTTTGAAATTAAAAAATATTGAGTTCTTTTGCGTAAAACAAAAGTACGGATCAAAAAGAGAATATAAATATCCCAATTACTAAAAATTGAGTTCTTTTTGTAAGTAGGGATCCAAAACAAAATATAAATTTTTAAATTACAAAAAATTGAGTTCTTTTGCACAAAACTAAAATACGTATCGAGAATAAAATATAAATATCCAAATTACCAAAAATTGAGTTCTTTTTGTAAAACAAAAGCAGGGAATCAAAATAAAATATAAATTTTGAAATTACAAAAAATTGAGTTCTTTTGCATAAAACAAAAGTACGGATCGAAAAGAAAATATAAATATCCCAATTACTAAAAATTGAGTTCTTTTTGTAAAGTTAAAGTAGGGATCCAAAATAAAATATAAATTTTGAAATTACAAAAAATTGAGTTATTTTGCATAAAACAAAAGTACGTATCAAGAATAAAATATAAATATCCAAATTACCAATAAATTGAGTTCTTTTAGTAAAACAAAAGTAGGGATCCAAAATAAAATACAAATTTTTAAATTACAAAAAATTGAGTTCTTTTGCTTAAAACAAAAGTACGTATCGAGAATAAAATTTAAATATCCAAATTACCAAAAATTGAGTTCTTTTTGAAAACAAAAGTACGGATCCAAAATAAAATATAAATTTTAAAATTACAAAAAATTGAGTTCTTTGGCATAAAACAAAAGTACGTATCGAGAATAAAATATAAATATCCAAATTACCAAAAATTGAGTTCTTTTTGTAGAACAAAAGTAGGGATCCAAAATAAAATATAAATTTTGATTTTACAAAAAATTGAGTTCTTTTGCATAAAACAAAAGTACTTATCGATAATGAAAATATAAACATCGAAATTACGAAAAATTGAGTTGTTTTTGTAAAACAAAAGTAAGGATCCAAAATAAAATATAAATTTTGAAATTACAAAATATTGAGTTCTTTTGCGTAAAACAAAAGTACGGATCGAAAAGAGAATATAAATATCCCAATTACTAAAAATTGAGTTCTTTTTGTAAAACAAAAGTAGGGATCCAAAACAAAATATAAATTTTGAAATTACAAAAAATTGAGTTCTTTTGCATAAAACTAAAATACGTATCGAGAATAAAATATAAATATCCAAATTACCAAAAATTGAGTTCTTTTTGTAAAACAAAAGCAGGGAATCAAAACAAAATATAAATTTTGAAATTACAAAAAATTGAGTTCTTTTGCATAAAACAAAAGTACGGATCGAAAAGAAAATATAAATATCCCAATTACTAAAAATTGAGTTCTTTTTGTAAAGTTAAAGTAGGGATCCAAAATAAAATATAAATTTTGAAATTACAAAAAATTGAGTTCTTTTGCATAAAACAAAAGTACGGATCGAAAAGAAAATATAAATATCCCAATTACTAAAAATTGAGTTCTTTTTGTAAAGTTAAAGTAGGGATCCAAAATAAAATATAAATTTTGAAATTACAAAAAATTGAGTTATTTTGCATAAAACAAAAGTACGTATCGAGAATAAAATATAAATATCCAAATTACCAATAAATTGAGTTCTTTTTGTAAAACAAAAGTAGGGATCCAAAATAAAATATAAATTTTTAAATTACAAAAATTGAGTTCTTTTGCTTAAAACAAAAGTACGTATCGAGAATAAAATTTAAATATCCAAATTACCAAAAATTGAGTTCTTTTTTAAAACAAAAGTACGGATCCAAAATAAAATATAAATTTTGAAATTACAGAAAATTGAGTTCTTTGGCATAAAACAAAAGTACGTATCGAGAATAAAATATAAATATCCAAATTACCAAAAATTGAGTTCTTTTTGTAAAACCAAAGTAGGGATCCAAAATAAAATATAAATTTTGAAATTACAAAAAATTGAGTTCTTTTGCATAAAACAAAAGTACTTATCGATAATGAAAATATAAACATCGAAATTACGAAAAATTGAATTGTTTTTGTAAAACAAAAGTAGGGATCCAAAATAAAATATAAATTTTGAAATTACAAAAAATTGAGTTCTTTTGCGTAAAACAAAAGTACGGATCGAAAAGAGAATATAAATATCCCAATTACTAAAAATTGAGTTCTTTTTGTAAAGTAGGGATCCAAAACAAAATATAAATTTTTAAATTACAAAAAATTGAGTTCTTTTGCACAAAACTAAAATACGTATCGAGAATAAAATATAAATATCCAAATTACCAAAAATTGAGTTCTTTTTGTAAAACAAAAGCAGGGAATCAAAACAAAATATAAATTTTGAAATTACAAAAAATTGAGTTCTTTTGCATAAAACAAAAGTACGGATCGAAAAGAAAATATAAATATCCCAATTACTAAAAATTGAGTTCTTTTTGTAAAGTTAAAGTAGGGATCCAAAATAAAATATAAATTTTGAAATTACAAAAAATTGAGTTATTTTGCATAAAACAAAAGTACGTATCGAGAATAAAATATAAATATCCAAATTACCAATAAATTGAGTTCTTTTTGTAAAACAAAAGTAGGGATCCAAAATAAAATACAAATTTTTAAATTACAAAAAATTGAGTTCTTTTGCTTAAAACAAAAGTACGTATCGAGAATAAAATTTAAATATCCAAATTACCAAAAATTGAGTTCTTTTTGAAAACAAAAGTACGGATCCAAAATAAAATATAAATTTTGAAATTACAAAAAATTGAGTTCTTTGGCATAAAACAAAAGTACGTATCGAGAATAAAATATAAATATCCAAATTACCAAAACTTGAGTTCTTTTTGTAAAAACAAAGTAGGGATCCAAAATAAAATATAAATTTTTAAATTACAAAAAATTGAGTTCTTTTGCATAAAACAAAAGTACTTATCGATAATGAAAATATAAACATCGAAATTACGAAAAATTGAGTTCTTTTTGTAAAACAAAAGTAGGGATCCAAAATAAAATATAAATTTTGAAATTACAAAAAATTGAGTTCTTTTGCGTAAAACAAAAGTACGGATCGAAAAGAGAATATAAATATCCCAATTACTAAAAATTGAGTTCTTTTTGTAAAGCAAAAGTAGGGATCCAAAATAAAATATAAATTTTTAAATTACAAAAAATTGAGTTCTTTTGCACAAAACTAAAATACGTATCGAGAATAAAATATAAATATCCAAATTACCAAAAATTGAGTTCTTTTTGTAAAACAAAAGCAGGGAATAAAAAAAAAATATAAATTTTGAAAGTACAAAAAATTGAGTTCTTTTGCATAAAACAAAAGTACGGATCGAAAAGAAAATATAAATATCCAAATTACTAAAAATTGAGTTCTTTTTGTAAAGTTAAAGTAGGGATCCAAAATAAAATATAAATTTTGAAATTACAAAAAATTGAGTTATTTTGCATAAAACAAAAGTACGTATCGAGAATAAAATATAAATATCCAAATTACCAATAAATTGAGTTCTTTTTCTAAAACAAAAGTAGGGATCCAAAATAAAATACAAATTTTTAAATTACAAAAAATTGAGTTCTTTTGCTTAAAACAAAAGTACGTATCGAGAATAAAATTTAAATATCCAAATTACCAAAAATTGAGTTCTTTTTGAAAACAAAAGTACGGATCCAAAATAAAATATAAATTTTGAAATTACAAAAAATTGAGTTCTTTGGCATAAAACAAAAGTACGTATCGAGAATAAAATATAAATATCCAAATTACCAAAAATTGAGTTCTTTTTGTAGAACAAAGGTAGGGATCCAAAATAAAATATCAATTTTGATTTTACAAAAAATTGTGTTCTTTTGCATAGAACAAAAGAACGGATCGAAAAGAAAATATAAATATCCAAATTACTAAAAATTGAGTTCTTTTTGTAAAGTTAAAGCAGGGATCCAAAATAAAATATAAATTTTGAAATTACAAAAAATTGAGTTATTTTGCGTAAAAGAAAAGTACGTATCGAGAATAAAATATAAATATCCAAATTACCAATAAATTGAGTTCTTTTTCTAAAACAAAAGTAGGGATCCAAAATAAAATACAAATTTTTAAATTACAAAAAATTGAGTTCTTTTGCTTAAAACAAAACTACGTATCGAGAATAAAACTTAAATATCCAAATTACCAAAAATTGAATTCCTTTTTTAAAACAAAAGTAGGGATCCAAAATAAAATATAAATTTTGAAATTACAAAAATTGAGTTCTTTGGCATAAACCAAAAGTACGTATCGAGAATAAAATATAAATATCCAAATTACCAAAAATTGAGTTCCTTTTGTAAAACAAAAGTAGGGATCCAAAATAAAATATAAATTTTGAAATTACAAAAAATTGAGTTCTTTTGCATAAAACAAAAGTGCGGATCGAAAAGAAAATATAAATATCCAAATTACTAAAACTTGAGTTCTTTTTGTAAAGCAAAAGTAGGGATCCAAAATAAAATATAAATTTTGAAATCACAAAAAATTGAGTTCTTTTGCATAAAACAAAAGTACGTATCGAGAATAAAATATAAATATCCAAATTACCAAAAATTGAGTTCATTTCGTAAAACAAAAGTAGGGATCCAAAATAAAATATAAATTTCGAAATGACAAAAAATTGAGTACTTTTGCATAAAACAAAAGTGCGGATCGAAAAGAAAATATAAATATCCAAATTACTAAAAATTGAGTTCTTTTTGTAAAGCAAATGTAGTGATCAAAAATAAAATATAAATTGCAAAATTACAAAAAATTGAGTTCTTTTGCATCAAACAAAAGTACGTATCGAGAATAAAATATAAACATCCAAATTACCAAAAACTGAGTTCTTTTTGTAAAACAAAAGTAGGGATCCAAAATAAAGTACAAATTTCGAAATTACAAAAAATTGAGTTCTTTGGCATAAAACAAAAGTACGTATCAAGAATAAAATATAAATATCCAAATTACCAAAAGTTGAGTTCTTTTTGTAAAACCAAAGTACGGATGCAAAATAAAATATAAATTTTGATTTTACAAAAAATTGAGTTCTTTTGCATAAAACAGAAGTACGTATCGAGAATAGAATATAAATATCCTAATTACCAAAAATTGAGTTCTTTTTGTAAAACAAAAGTAGCGATCCAAAATAAAATATAAATTTTGAAATTACAAAAAATTGAGTTCTTTTGCATAAAACAAAAGTACAGATCGAAAAGAGAATAAATAATTACTAAAAATTGAGTTCTTTTTGCGAAGCAAAAGTAGGGATCCAAAATAAAATAATTTTTTAAATTACAAAAAATTGAGTTCTTTGGCATAAAACAAAAGTACGTATCGAGAATAAAATATAAATATCCAAATTACCAAAAATTGAGTTCTTTTTGTAAAACAAAAGTAGGGATCCAAAATAAAATATAAATTTTGATATCACAGAAAATTGAGTTCTTTTGCATAAAACAAAAGTACGTATCGAGAATAGAATATAAATATCCTAATTACCAAAAATTGAGTTCTTTTTGTAAAACAAAAGTAGCGATCCAAAATAAAATATAAATTTTGAAATTACAAAAAATTGAGTTCTTTTGCATAAACAAAAGTACGTATCGAGAATAAAATATAAATATCCAAATTACCAATAAATTGAGTTCTTTTTCTAAAACAAAAGTAGGGATCCCAAATAAAATACAAATTTTTAAATTACAAAAAATTGAGTTCTTATGCTTAAAACAAAAGTACGTATCAAGAATATAATTTAAATATCCAAATTACCAAAAATTGAGTTCTTTTTGAAAACAAAAGTACGGATCCAAAATAAAATATAAACTTTGAAATTACAAAAAATGGAGTTCTTTGGCATAAAACAAAAATACGTATCGAGAATAAAATATAAATATCCAAATTACCAATAAATTGAGTTCTTTTTCTAAAACAAAAGTAGGGATCCAAAATAAAATACAAATTTTTAAATTACAAAAAATTGAGTTCTTTTGCTTAAAACAAAAGTACGTATCGAGAATATAATTTAAATATCCAAATTACCAAAAATTGAGTTCCTTTTGAAAACACAAGTACGGATCCAAAATAAAATATAAATTTTGAAATTACAAAAAATGGAGTTCTTTGGCATAAAACAAAAGTACGTATCGAGAATAAAATATAAATATCCAAATTACCAATAAATTGAGTTCTTTTTCTAACACAAAAGTAGGGATCCAAAATAAAATACAAATTTTTAAATTACAAAAAATTGAGTTCTTTTGCTTAAAACAAAAGTACGTATCGAGAATATAATTTAAATATCCAAATTACCAAAAATTGAGTTCTTTTTTAAAACAAAAGTACGGATCCAAAATAAAGTATAAATTTTGAAATTACAAAAAATGGAGTTCTTTGGCATAAAACAAAGTACATATCGAGAATAAAATATAAATATCCAAATTACCAATAAATTGAGTTCTTTTTCTAAAACAAAAGTACGGATCCAAAATAAAATACAAATTTTTAAATTACAAAAAATTGAGTTCTTTTGCTTAAAACAAAAGTACGTATCGAGAATAAAATTTAAATATCCAAATTACCAAAAATTGAGTTCTTTTTGAAAACAAAAGTACGGATCCAAAATAAAATATAAATTTTGAAATTACAAAAAATTGAGTTCTTTTGCATAAAACAAAAGTACGGATCGAAAAGAAAATATAAATATCCAAATTACTAAAAATTGAGTTCTTTTTGTAAAGTTAAAGCAGGGATCCAAAATAAAATATAAATTTTGAAATTACAAAAAATTGAGTTATTTTGCGTAGAAGAAAAGTACGTATCGAGAATAAAATATAAATATCCAAATTACCAATAAATTGAGTTCTTTTTCTAAAACTAAAGTACGGTTCGAAAATAAAATACAAATTTTTAAATTACAAAAAATTGAGTTATTTTGCTTAAAACAAAAGTACGTATCGAGAATATAATTTAAATATCCAAATTACCAAAAATTGAGTTCTTTTTTAAAACAAAAGTACGGATCCAATATAAAATACAAATTTTGAAATTACAAAAAATTGAGTTCTTTGGCATAAAACAAAAGTACGTATCGAGAATAAAATATAAATATCGAAATTACCAAAAATTGAGTTCTTTTTGTAGAACAAAAGTAGGGATCCAAAATAAAATATAAATTTTGATTTTACAAAAAATTGAGTTCTTTTGCGTAAAACAAAAGTACGGATCGAAAAGAAAATATAAATATCCAAATTACTAAAAATTGAGTTCTTTTTGTAAAGTTAAAGTAGGGATCCAAAATAAAATATAAATTTTGTAATTACAAAAAATGGAGTTCTTTGGCATAAAACAAAAGTACGTATCGAGAATAAAATATAAATATCCAAATTACCAATAAATTGAGTTCTTTTTCTAAAACAAAAGTACGGATCTAAAATAAAATACAAATTTTTAAATTACAAAAAATTGAGTTCTTGTGCTTAAAACAAAAGTACGTATCGAGAATAAAATTTAAATATCCAAATTACCAAAAATTGAGTTCTTTTTGAAAACAAAAGTACGGATCCAAAATAAAATATAAATTTTGCAATTACAAAAAATTGAGTTCTTTGGCATAAAACAAAAGTACGTATCGAGAATAAAATATAAATATCGAAATTACCAAAAATTGAGTTCTTTTTGTAGAACAAAAGTAGGGATCCAAAATAAAATATAAATTTTGATTTTACAAAAAATTGAGTTCTTTTGCGTAAAACAAGAGTACGGATCGAAAAGAAAATATAAATATCCAAATTACTAAAAATTGAGTTCTTTTTGTAAAGTTAAAGTAGGGATCCAAAATAAAATATAAATTTTGAAATTACAAAAAATGGAGTTCTTTGGCATAAAACAAAAGTACGTATCGAGAATAAAATATAAATATCCAAATTACCAATAAATTGAGTTCTTTTTCTAAAACAAAAGTACGGATCCAAAATAAAATACAAATTTTTAAATTACAAAAAATTGAGTTCTTGTGCTTAAAACAAAAGTACGTATCGAGAATAAAATTTAAATATCCAAATTACCAAAAATTGAGTTCTTTTTGAAAACAAAAGTACGGATCCAAAATAAAATATAAATTTTGCAATTACAAAAAATTGAGTTCTTTGGCATAAAACAAAAGTACGTATCGAGAATAAAATATAAATATCGAAATTACCAAAAATTGAGTTCTTTTTGTAGAACAAAAGTAGGGATCCAAAATAAAATATAAATTTTGATTTTACAAAAAATTGAGTTCTTTTGCGTAAAACAAGAGTACGGATCGAAAAGAAAATATAAATATCCAAATTACTAAAAATTGAGTTCTTTTTGTAAAGTTAAAGTAGGGATCCAAAATAAAATATAAATTTTGAAATTACAAAAAATGGAGTTCTTTGGCATAAAACAAAAGTACGTATCGAGAATAAAATATAAATATCCAAATTACCAATAAATTGAGTTCTTTTTCTAAAACAAAAGTACGGATCCAAAATAAAATACAAATTTTTAAATTACAAAAAATTGAGTTCTTGTGCTTAAAACAAAAGTACGTATCGAGAATAAAATTTAAATATCCAAATTACCAAAAATTGAGTTCTTTTTGAAAACAAAAGTAGGGATCCAAAATAAAATATAAATTTTGAAATTACAAAAAATGGAGTTCTTTGGCATAAAACAAAAGTACGTATGGAGAATAAAATATAAATATCCAAATTACCAAAAATTGAGTTCTTTTTGTAGAACAAAAGTAGGGATCCAAAATAAAATATAAATTTTGATTTTACCATAAATTGAGTTCTTTTTCTAAAACAAAAGTAGGGATCCAAAATAAAATAAAAATTTTTAAATTACAAAAAATTGAGTTCTTTTGCTTAAAACAAAAGTACGTATCGAGAATATAATTTAAATATCCAAATTACCAAAAATTGAGTTCTTTTTGAAAACAAAAGTACGGATCCAAAATAAAATATACATTTTGAAATTACAAAAAATTGAGTTCTTTGGCATAAAACAAAAGTACGTATCGAGAATAAAATATAAATATCCAAATTACCAATAAATTGAGCTCTTTTTCTAAAACAAAAGTACGGATCCAAAATAAAATACAAATTTTTAAAGTACAAAAAATTGAGTTCTTTTGCTTAAAACAAAAGTACGTATCGAGAATAAAATTTAAATATCCAAATTACCAAAAATTAAGTTCTTTTTGAAAACAAAAGTACGGATCCAAAATAAAATATACATTTTGAAATTACAAAAAATTGAGTTCTTTGGCATAAAACAAAAGTACGTATCGAGAATAAAATATAAATATCCAAATTACCAAAAATTGAGTTCTTTTGTAGAACAAAAGTAGGGATCCAAAATAAAATATACATTTTGATTTTACAAAAAATTGAGTTCTTTTGCATAAAACAAAAGTACGGATCGAAAAGAAAATATAAATATCCAAATTACTAAAAATTGAGTTCTTTTTGTAAAGTTAAAGCAGGGATCCAAAATAAAATATAAATTTTGAAATTACAAAAAATTGAGTTATTTTGCGTAAAAGAAAAGTACGTATCGAGAATAAAATATAAATATCCAAATTACCAATAAATTGAGTTCTTTTTCTAAAACAAAAGTAGGGATCCAAAATAAAATACAAATTTTTAAATTACAAAAGATTGAGTTCTTTTGCTTAAAACAAAAGTACGTATCGAGAATATAATTTAAATATCCAAATTACCAAAAATTGAGTTCTTTTTTAACACAAAAGTACGGATCCAAAATAAAATATAAATTTAGAAATTACAAAAAATGGAGTTCTTTGGCATAAAACAACAGTACGTATCGAGAATAAAATATAAATATCCAAATTACCAATAAATTGAGTTCTTTTTCTAACACAAAAGTAGGGATCCAAAATAAAATACAAATTTTTAAATTACAAAAAATTGAGTTCTTTTGCTTAAAACAAAAGTACGTATCGAGAATATAATTTAAATATCCAAATTACCAAAAATTGAGTTCTTTTTGAAAACAAAAGTACGGATCCAAAATAAAATATAAATTTTGAAATTACAAAAAATGGAGTTCTTTGGCATAAAAGAAAAGTACGTATCGAGAATAAAATATAAATATCCAAATTACCAATAAATTGAGTTCTTTTTCTAAAACAAAAGTACGGATCCAAAATAAAATACAAATTTTTAAATTACAAAAAATTGAGTTCTTTTGCTTAAAACAAAAGTACGTATCGAGAATAAAATTTAAATATCCAAATTACCAAAAATTGAGTTCTTTTTTAAAACAAAAGTACGGATCCAAAATAAAATATAAATTTTGAAATTACAAAAAATGGAGTTCTTTGGCATAAAACAAAAGTACGTATCGAGAATAAAATATAAATATCCAAATAACCAAAAATTGAGTTCTTTTTTTAGAACAAAAGTAGGGATCCAAAATAAAATATAAATTTTGATTTTACAAAAAATTGAGTTCTATTGCATAAAACAAAAGTACGGATCGAAAAGAAAATATAAATATCCAAATTACTAAAAATTGAGTTCTTTTTGTAAAGTTAAAGCAGGGATCCAAAATAAAATATAAATTTTGAAATTACAAAAAATTGAGTTATTTTGCGTAAAAGAAAAGTACGTATCGAGAATAAAATATAAATATCCAAATTACCAATAAATTGAGTTCTTTTTCTAAAACAAAAGTAGGGATCCAAAATAAAATACAAATTTTTAAATTACAAAAAATTGACTTCTTTTGCTTAAAACAAAAGTACGTATCGAGAATAAAATTTAAATATCCAAATTACCAAAAATTGAGTTCTTTTTGTAGAACAAATGTAGGGATCCAAAATAAAATATAAATTTTGATTTTACAAAAAATTGAGTTCTTTTGCGTAAAACAGAAGTACGTATCGAGAATAGAATATAAATATCCTAATTACCAAAAATTGAGTTCTTTTTGTAAAACAAAAGTAGCGATCCAAAATAAAATATAAATTTTGAAATTACAAAAAATTGAGTTCTTTTGCTTAAAACAAAAGTACAGATCGAAAAGAGAATAAATAATTACTAAAAATTGCGTTCTTTTTGCGAAGCAAAAGTAGGGATCCAAAATAAAATAATTTTTTAAATTACAAAAAATTGAGTTCTTTGGCATAAAACAAAAGTACGTATCGAGAATAAAATATAAATATCCAAATTACCAAAAATTGAGTTCTTTTTGTAAAACAAAAGTAGGGATCCAAAATAAAATATAAATTTTGAAATCACAAAAAATTGAGTTCTTTTGCATAAAACAAAAGTACGTATCGAGAATAGAATATAAATATCCTAATTACCAAAAATTGAGTTCTTTTTGTAAAACAAAAGTAGCGATCCAAAATAAAATATAAATTTTGAAATTACAAAAAGTTGAGTTCTTTTGCATAAAACAAAAGTACGTATCGAGAATAAAATATAAATATCCAAATTACCAATAAATTGAGTTCTTTTTCTAAAACAAAAGTAGGGATCCAAAATAAAATACAAATTTTTAAATTACAAAAAATTGAGTTCTTATGCTTAAAACAAAAGTACGTATCAAGAATATAATTTAAATATCCAAATTACCAAAAATTGAGTTCTTTATGAAAACAAAAGTACGGATCCAAAATAAAATATAAATTTTGAAATTACAAAAAATGGAGTTCTTTGGCATAAAACAAAAGTACGTATCGAGAATAAAATATAAATATCCAAATTACCAATAAATTGAGTTCTTTTTCTAACACAAAAGTAGGGATCCAAAATAAAATACAAATTTTTAAATTACAAAAAATTGAGTTCTTTTGCTTAAAACAAAAGTACGTATCGAGAATATAATTTAAATATCCAAATTACCAAAAATTGAGTTCTTTTTGAAAACAAAAGTACGGATCCAAAATAAAATATAAATTTTGAAATTACAAAAAATTGAGTTATTTTGCGTAAAAGAAAAGTACGTATCGAGAATAAAATATAAATATCCAAATTACCAATAAATTGAGTTCTTTTTCTAAAACAAAAGTAGGGATCCAAAATAAAATATAAATTTTTAAATTACAAAAAATTGAGTTCTTTTGCTTAAAACAAAAGTACGTATCGAGAATAAAATTTAAATATCCAAATTACCAAAAATTGAGTTCTTTTTTAAAACAAAAGTACGGATCCAAAATAAAATATAAATTTTGAAATTACAAAAAATGGAGTTCTTTGGCATAAAACAAAAGTACGTATCGAGAATAAAATATAAATATCCAAATTACCAATAAATTGAGTTCTTTTTCTAAAACAAAAGTACGGATCCAAAATAAAATACAAATTTTTAAATTACAAAAATTGAGTTCTTTTGCTTAAAACAAAAGTACGTGATCGAGAATAAAATTTAAATATCCAAATTACCAAAAATTGAGTTCTTTTGTAAAACAAAAGTACGGATCCAAAATAAAATATAAATTTTGAAATTACAAAAAATTGAGTTCTTTTGCATAAAACAAAAGTACGGATCGAAAAGAAAATATAAATATCCAAATTACTAAAAATTGAGTTCTTTTTGTAAAGTTAAAGCAGGGATCCAAAATAAAATATAAATTTTGAAATTACAAAAATTGAGTTATTTTGCGTAGAAGAAAAGTACGTATCGAGAATAAAATATAAATATCCAAATTACCAATAAATTGAGTTCTTTTTCTAAAACTAAAAGTACGGATCCAAAATAAAATACAAATTTTTAAATTACAAAAATTGAGTTATTTTGCTTAAAACAAAAGTACGTATCGAGAATATAATTTAAATATCCAAATTACCAAAAATTGAGTTCTTTTTTAAAACAAAAGTACGGATCCAATATAAAATACAAATTTTGAAATTACAAAAAATTGAGTTCTTTGGCATAAAACAAAAGTACGTATCGAGAATAAAATATAAATATCGAAATTACCAAAAATTGAGTTCTTTTTGTAGAACAAAAGTAGGGATCCAAAATAAAATATAAATTTTGATTTTACAAAAATTGAGTTCTTTTGCATAAAACAAAAGTACGGATCGAAAAGAAAATATAAATATCCAAATTACTAAAAATTGAGTTCTTTTGTAAAGTTAAAGTAGGGATCCAAAATAAAATATAAATTTTGAAATTACAAAAATGGAGTTCTTTGGCATAAAACAAAAGTACGTATCGAGAATAAAATATAAATATCCAAATTACCAATAAATTGAGTTCTTTTTCTAAAACAAAAGTACGGATCCAAAATAAAATACAAATTTTTAAATTACAAAAAATTGAGTTCTTGTGCTTAAAACAAAAGTACGTATCGAGAATAAAATTTAAATATCCAAATTACCAAAAATTGAGTTCTTTTTGAAAACAAAAGTACGGATCCAAAATAAAATATAAATTTTGAAATTACAAAAAATGGAGTTCTTTGGCATAAAACAAAAGTACGTATCGAGAATAAAATATAAATATCCAAATTACCAAAAATTGAGTTCTTTTGTAGAACAAAAGTAGGGATCCAAAATAAAATATAAATTTTGATTTTACAAAAAATTGAGTTCTTTTGCATAAAGCAAAAGTACGGATCGAAAAGAAAATATAAATATCCAAATTACTAAAAATTGAGTTCTTTTTGTAAAGTTAAAGCAGGGATCCAAAATAAAACATAAATTTTGAAATTACAAAAAATGGAGTTCTTTGGCATAAAACAAAAGTACGTATCGAGAATAAAATATAAATATCCAAATTACCAATAAATTGAGTTCTTTTTCTAAAACAAAAGTACGGATCCAAAATAAAATACAAATTTTTAAATTACAAAAAATTGAGTTCTTGTGCTTAAAACAAAAGTACGTATCGAGAATAAAATTTAAATATCCAAATTACCAAAAATTGAGTTCTTTTTGAAAACAAAAGTAGGGATCCAAAATAAAATATAAATTTTGAAATTACAAAAAATGGAGTTCTTTGGCATAAAACAAAAGTACGTATCGAGAATAAAATATAAATATCCAAATTACCAAAAATTGAGTTCTTTTTGTAGAACAAAAGTAGGGATCCAAAATAAAATATAAATTTTGATTTTACAAAAAATTGAGTTCTTTTGCATAAAACAAAAGTACGGATCGAAAAGAAAATATAAATATCCAAATTACTAAAAATTGAGTTCTTTTTGTAAAGTTAAAGCAGGGATCCAAAATAAAATATAAATTTTGAAATTACAAAAAATTGAGTTATTTTGCGTAAAAGAAAAGTACGTGATCGAGAATAAAATATAAATATCCAAATTACCAATAAATTGAGTTCTTTTTCTAAAACAAAAGTAGGGATCCAAAATAAAATACAAATTTTTAAATTACAAAAATTGAGTTCTTTTGCTTAAAACAAAAGTACGTATCGAGAATAAAATTTAAATATCCAAATTACCAAAAATTGAGTTCTTTTTGAAAACAAAAGTACGAATCCAAAATAAAATATAAATTTTGAAATTACAAAAAATGGAGTTCTTTGGCATAAAACAAAAGTACGTATCGAGAATAAAATATAAATATCCAAATTACCAAAAATTGAGTTCTTTTTGTAGAACAAAAGTAGGGATCCAAAATAAAATATAAATTTTGATTTTACAAAAATTGAGTTCTTTTGCATAAAACAAAAGTACGGATCGAAAAGAAAATATAAATATCCAAATTACTAAAAATTGAGTTCTTTTTGTAAAGTTAAAGCGAGGATCCAAAATAAAATATAAATTTTGAAATTACAAAAATTGAGTTATTTTGCGTAAAAGAAAAGTACGTATCGAGAATAAAATATAAATATCCAAATTACCAATAAATTGAGTTCTTTTTCTAAAACAAAAGTAGGGATCCAAAATAAAATACAAATTTTTAAATTACAAAAGATTGAGTTCTTTTGCTTAAAACAAAAGTACGTATCGAGAATATAATTTAAATATCCAAATTACCAAAAATTGAGTTCTTTTTGAACACAAAAGTACTGGATCCAAAATAAAATATAAATTTTGAAATTACAAAAATGGAGTTCTTTGGCATAAAACAACAAGTACGTATCGAGAATAAAATATAAATATCCAAATTACCAATAAATTGAGTTCTTTTTCTAAAACAAAAGTAGGGATCCAAAATAAAATACAAATTTTTAAATTACAAAAATTGAGTTCTTTTGCTTAAAACAAAAGTACGTATCGAGAATATAATTTAAATATCCAAATTACCAAAAATTGAGTTCTTTTGAAAACAAAAGTACGGATCCAAAATAAAATATAAACTTTGAAATTACAAAAATGGAGTTCTTCGGCATAAAACAAAAGTACGTATCGCGAATAAAATATAAATATCCAAATTACCAATAAATTGAGTTCTTTTTCTAAAACAAAAGTAGGGATCCAAAATAAAATACAAATTTTTAAATTACAAAAATTGAGTTCTTTTGCTTAAAACAAAAGTACGTGATCGAGTATAAAATTTAAATATCCAAATTACCAAAAATTGAGTTCTTTTGTAAAACAAAAGTACGGATCCAAAATAAAATATAAATTTTGAAATTACAAAAATGGAGTTCTTTGGCATAAAACAAAAGTACGTATCGAGAATAAAATATAAATATCCAAATTACCAAAAATTGAGTTCTTTTTGTAGAACAAAAGTAGGGATCCAAAATAAAATATAAATTTTGATTTTACAAAAATTGAGTTCTATTGCATAAAACAAAAGTACGGATCGAAAAGAAAATATAAATATCCAAATTACTAAAAATTGAGTTCTTTTGTAAAGTTAAAGCAGGGATCCAAAATAAAATATAAATTTTGAAATTACAAAAATTGAGTTATTTTGCGTAAAAGAAAAGTACGTATCGAGAATAAAATATAAATATCCAAACTACCAATAAATTGAGTTCTTTTTCTAAAACAAAAGTAGGGATCCAAAATAAAATACAAATTTTTAAATTACAAAAGATTGAGTTCTTTTGCTTAAAACAAAAGTACGTGATCGAGAATATAATTTAAATATCCAAATTACCAAAAATTGAGTTCTTTTGTAACACAAAAGTACGGATCCAAAATAAAATATAAATTTTGAAATTACAAAAATGGAGTTCTTTGGCATAAAACAACAAGTACGTGATCGAGAATAAAATATAAATATCCAAATTACCAATAAATTGAGTTCTTTTTCTAAAACAAAAGTAGGGATCCAAAATAAAATACAAATTTTTAAATTACAAAAATTGAGTTCTTTTGCTTAAAACAAAAGTACGTGATCGAGAATAAAATTTAAATATCCAAATTACCAAAAATTGAGTTCTTTTTGAAAACAAAAGTACGGTTCCAAAATAAAATATAAATTTTGAAATTACAAAAATTGAGTTCTTTGGCATAAAACAAAAGTACGTATCGAGAATAAAATATAAATATCCAAATTACCAAAAATTGAGTTCTTTTGTAGAACAAAAGTAGGGATCCAAAATAAAATATAAATTTTGATTTTACAAAAAATTGAGTTCTTTTGCATAAAACAAAAGTACGGATCGAAAAGAAAATATAAATATCCAAATTACTAAAAATTGAGTTCTTTTTGTAGAGTTAAAGCAGGGATCCAAAATAAAATATAAATTTTGAAATTACAAAAAATTGAGTTATTTTGCGTAAAAGAAAAGTACGTATCGAGAATAAAATATAAATATCCAAATTACCAAAAATTGAGTTCTTTTTGTAGAACAAAAGTAGGGATCCAAAATAAAATATAAATTTTGATTTTACAAAAAATTGAGTTCTTTTGCACAAAACAAAAGTACGGATCGAAAAGAAAATATAAATATCCAAATTACTAAAAATTGAGTTCTTTTGTAGAGTTAAAGCGAGGATCCAAAATAAAATATAAATTTTGAAATTACAAAAAATTGAGTTATTTTGCGTAAAAGAAAAGTACGTATCGAGAATAAAATATAAATATCCAAATTACCAAAAATTGAGTTCTTTTTGTAGAACAAAAGTAGGGATCCAAAATAAAATATAAATTTTGATTTTACAAAAAATTGAGTTCTTTTGCATAAAACAAAAGTACTGGATCGAAAAGAAAATATAAATATCCAAATTACTAAAAATTGAGTTCTTTTGTAAAGTTAAAGCAGGGATCCAAAATAAAATATAAATTTTGAAATTACAAAAAATTGAGTTATTTTGCGTAAAAGAAAAGTACGTATCGAGAATAAAATATAAATATCCAAATTACCAATAAATTGAGTTCTTTTTCTAAAACAAAAGTAGGGATCCAAAATAAAATACAAATTTTTAAATTACAAAAAATTGAGTTCTTTTGCTTAAAACAAAAGTACGTATCGAGAATAAAATTTAAATATCCAAATTACCAAAAATTGAGTTCTTTTTGAAAACAAAAGTACGGATCCAAAATAAAATATAAATTTTGAAATTACAAAAATTGAGTTCTTTGGCATAAAACAAAAGTACGTATCGAGAATAAAATATAAATATCCAAATTACCAAAAATTGAGTTCTTTTGTAGAACAAAAGTAGGGATCCAAAATAAAATATAAATTTTGATTTTACAAAAAATTGAGTTGTTTTGCACAAAACAAAAGTACGGATCGAAAAGAAAATATAAATATCCAAATTACTAAAAATTGAGTTCTTTTTCTAAAGTTAAAGCAGGGATCCAAAATAAAATATAAATTTTGAAATTACAAAAAATTGAGTTATTTTGCGTAAAAGAAAAGTACGTATCGAGAATAAAATATAAATATCCAAATTACCAATAAATTGAGTTCTTTTTCTAAAACAAAAGTAGGGATCCAAAATAAAATACAAATTTTTAAATTACAAAAGATTGAGTTCTTTTGCTTAAAACAAAAGTACGTGTCGAGAATATAATTTAAATGTCCAAATTACCAAAAATTGAGTTCTTTTTGAACACAAAAGTACGGATCCAAAATAAAATATAAATTCTGAAATTACAAAAAATGGAGTTCGTTGGCATAAAACAAAAGTACGTATCGAGAATAAAATATAAATATCCAAATTACCAATAAATTGAGTTCTTTTTCTAAAACAAAAGTAGGGATCCAAAATAAAATACAAATTTTTAAATTACAAAAAATTGAGTTCTTTTGCTTAAAACAAAAGTACGTATCGAGTATAAAATTTAAATATCCAAATTACTAAAAATTGAGTTCTTTTTTAAAACAAAAGTACGGACCCAAAAATAAATTATAAATTTTGAAATTACAAAAAATTGAATTCTTTGGCATAAAACAAAAGTACGTATCGAGAATAAAATATAAATATCCAAATTACCAAAAATTGAGTTCCTTTTGTAGAACAAAAGTAGGGATCCAAAATAAAATATAAATTTTGATTTTACAAAAAATTGAGTTCTTTTGCATAAAACAAAAGTACGGATCGAAAAGAAAATATAAATATCCAAATTACTAAAAATTGAGTTCTTTTTGTAAAGTTAAAGCAGTGGATCCAAAATAAAATATAAATTTTGAAATTACAAAAATTGAGTTATTTTGCGTAAAAGAAAAGTACGTATCGAGAATAAAATATAAATATCCAAATTACCAATAAATTGAGTTCTTTTTCTAAAACAAAAGTACGGATCCAAAATAAAATACAAATTTTTAAATTACAAGAAATTGAGTTCTTTTGCTTAAAACAAAAGTACGTATCGAGAATATAATTTAAATATCCAAATTACCAATAATTGAGTTCTTTTTGAAAACAAAAGTACGGATCCAAAATAAAATATAAATTTTGAAATTACAAAAAATGGAGTTCTTTGGCGTAAAAGAAAAGTACGTATCGAGAATAAAATATAAATATCCAAATTACCAATAAATTGAGTTCTTTTTCTAAAACAAAAGTAGGGATCCAAAATAAAATACAAATTTTTAAATTACAAAAGATTGAGTTCTTTTGCTTAAAACAAAAGTACGTATCGAGAATATAATATAAATATCCAAATTACTAAAAATTGAGTTCTTTTGAAAACAAAAGTACGGATCCAAAATAAAATATAAATTTTGAAATTACAAAAAATGGAGTTCTTTGGCATAAAACAAAAGTACGTATCGAGAATAAAATATAAATATCCAAATTACCAATAAATTGAGTTCTTTTTCTAAAACAAAAGTAGGGATCCAAAATAAAATACAAATTTTTAAATTACAAAAAATTGAGTTCTTTTGCTTAAAACAAAAGTACATATCGAGTATAAAATTTAAATATCCAAATTACTAAAAATTGAGTTCTTTTTTAAAACAAAAGTACGGATCCAAAATAAATTATAAATTTTGAAATTACAAAAATTGAATTCTTTGGCATAAAACAAAAGTACGTGATCGAGAATAAAATATAAATATCCAAATTACCAAAAATTGAGTTCTTTTTGTAGAACAAAAGTAGGGATCCAAAATAAAATATAAATTTTGATTTTACAAAAAATTGAGTTCTTTTGCATAAAACAAAAGTACTGGATCGAAAAGAAAATATAAATATCCAAATTACTAAAAATTGAGTTCTTTTGTAAAGTTAAAGCAGGGATCCAAAATAAAATATAAATTTTGAAATTACAAAAAATTGTGTTATTTTGCGTAAAAGAAAAGTACGTATCGAGAATAAAATATAAATATCCAAATTACCAATAAATTGAGTTCTTTTTCTAAAACAAAAGTACGGATCCAAAATAAAATACAAATTTTTAAATTACAAAAAATTGAGTTCTTTTGCTTAAAACAAAAGTACGTATCGAGAATATAATTTAAATATCCAAATTACCAATAATTGAGTTCTTTTGAAAACAAAAGTACGGATCCAAAATAAAATATAAATTTTGAAATTACAAAAATGGAGTTCTTTGGCGTAAAACAAAAGTACGTATCGAGAATAAAATATAAATATCCAAATTACCAATAAATTGAGTTCTTTTTCTAAAACAAAAGTAGGGATCCAAAATAAAATACAAATTTTTAAATTACAAAAATTGAGTTCTTTTGCTTAAAACAAAAGTACGTATCGAGAATAAAATTTAAATATCCAAATTACCAAAAATTGAGTTCTTTTGAAAACAAAAGTACGGTTCCAAAATAAAATATAAATTTTGAAATTACAAAAATTGAGTTCTTTGGCATAAAACAAAAGTACGTATCGAGATTAAAATATAAATATCCAAATTACCAAAAATTGAGTTCTTTTTGTAGAACAAAAGTAGGGATCCAAAATAAAATATAAATTTTGATTTTACAAAAAATTGAGTTCTTTTGCATAAAGCAAAAGTACTGGATCGAAAAGAAAATATAAATATCCAAATTACTAAAAATTGAGTTCTTTTGTAAAGTTAAAGCAGGGATCCAAAATAAAATATAAATTTTGAAATTACAAAAATTGAGTTATTTTGCGTAAAAGAAAAGTACGTGATCGAGAATAAAATATAAATATCCAAATTACCAATAAATTGAGTTCTTTTTCTAAAACAAAAGTAGGGATCCAAAATAAAATACAAATTTTTAAATTACAAAAATTGAGTTCTTTTGCTTAAAACAAAAGTACGTGATCGAGAATAAAATTTAAATATCCAAATTACCAAAAATTGAGTTCTTTTTAAAACAAAAGTACGGATCCAAAGTAAAATATAAATTTTGAAATTACAAAAAATTGAGTTCTTTGGCATAAAACAAAAGTACGTATCGAGAATAAAATATAAATATCCAAATTACCAAAAATTGAGTTCTTTTTGTAGAACAAAAGTAGGGATCCAAAATAAAATATAAATTTTGATTTTACAAAAATTGAGTTCTTTTGCACAAAACAAAAGTACGGATCGAAAAGAAAATATAAATATCCAAATTACTAAAAATTGAGTTCTTTTTGTAAAGTTAAAGCAGGGATCCAAAATAAAATATAAATTTTGAAATTACAAAAATTGAGTTATTTTGCGTAAAAGAAAAGTACGTATTGAGAATAAAATATAAATATCCAAATTACCAATAAATTGAGTTCTTTTTCTAAAACAAAAGTAGGGATCCAAAATAAAATACAAATTTTTAAATTACAAAAGATTGAGTTCTTTTGCTTAAAACAAAAGTACGTGATCGAGAATATAATTTAAATATCCAAATTACCAAAAATTGAGTTCTTTTTAACACAAAAGTACGGATCCAAAATAAAATATAAATTTTGAAATTACAAAAATGGAGTTCTTTGGCATAAAACAAAAGTACGTGATCGAGAATAAAATATAAATATCCAAATTACCAATAAATTGAGTTCTTTTTCTAAAACAAAAGTAGGGATCCAAAATAAAATACAAATTTTTAAATTACAAAAATTGAGTTCTTTTGCATAAAACAAAAGTACGTATCGAGAATAAAATTTAAATATCCAAATTACTAAAAATTGAGTTCTTTTTTAAAACAAAAGTACGGATCCAAAAATAAATTATAAATTTTGAAATTACAAAAAATTGAATTCTTTGGCATAAAACAAAAGTACGTATCGAGAATAAAATATAAATATCCAAATTACCAAAAATTGAGTTCTTTTTGTAGAACAAAAGTAGGGATCCAAAATAAAATATAAATTTTGATTTTACAAAAATTGAGTTCTTTTGCATAAAACAAAAGTACGGATCGAAAAGAAAATATAAATATCCAAATTACTAAAAATTGAGTTCTTTTGTAAAGTTAAAGCAGGGATCCAAAATAAAATATAAATTTTGAAATTACAAAAAATTGTGTTATTTTGCGTAAAAGAAAAGTACGTATCGAGAATAAAATATAAATATCCAAATTACCAATAAATTGAGTTCTTTTTCTAAAACAAAAGTACGGATCCAAAATAAAATACAAATTTTTAAATTACAAGAAATTGAGTTCTTTTGCTTAAAACAAAAGTACATATCGAGAATATAATTTAAATATCCAAATTACCAAAAATTGAGTTCTTTTTTAAAACAAAAGTACGGATCCAAAATAAAATATAAATTTTGAAATTACAAAAAATGGAGTTCTTTGGCGTAAAACAAAAGTACGTATCGAGAATAAAATATAAATATCCAAATTACCAATAAATTGAGTTCTTTTTCTAAAACAAAAGTAGGGATCCAAAATAAAATACAAATTTTTAAATTACAAAAAATTGAGTTCTTTTGCTTAAAACAAAAGTACGTATCGAGAATAAAATTTAAATATCCAAATTACCAAAAATTGAGTTCTTTTTGAAAACAAAAGTACGGTTCCAAAATAAAATATAAATTTTGAAATTACAAAAAATTGAGTTCTTTGGCATAAAACAAAAGTACGTATCGATATTAAAATATAAATATCCAAATTACCAAAAATTGAGTTCTTTTTGTAGAACAAAAGTAGGGATCCAAAATAAAATATAAATTATGATTTTACAAAAATTGAGTTCTTTTGCATAAAACAAAAGTACGGATCGAAAAGAAAATATAAATATCCAAATTACTAAAAATTGAGTTCTTTTGTAAAGTTAAAGCAGTGGATCCAAAATAAAATATAAATTTTGAAATTACAAAAAATTGTGTTATTTGGCGTAAAAGAAAAGTACGTATCGAGAATAAAATATAAATATCCAAATTACCAATAAATTGAGTTCTTTTTCTAAAACAAAAGTACGGATCCAAAATAAAATACAAATTTTTAAATTACAAGAAATTGAGTTCTTTTGCTTAAAACAAAAGTACGTATCGAGAATATAATTTAAATATCCAAATTACCAATAATTGAGTTCTTTTTGAAAACAAAAATACGGATCCAAAATAAAATATAAATTTTGAAATTACAAAAATGGAGTTCTTTGGCGTAAAACAAAAGTACGTATCGAGAATAAAATATAAATATCCAAATTACCAATAAATTGAGTTCTTTTTCTAAAACAAAAGTAGGGATCCAAAATAAAATACAAATTTTTAAATTACAAAAATTGAGTTCTTTTGCTTAAAACAAAAGTACGTATCGAGAATAAAATTTAAATATCCAAATTACCAAAAATTGAGTTCTTTTTGAAAACAAAAGTACGGTTCCAAAATAAAATATAAATTTTGAAATTACAAAAAATTGAGTTCTTTGGCATAAAACAAAAGTACGTGATCGAGATTAAAATATAAATATCCAAATTACCAAAAATTGAGTTCTTTTGTAGAACAAAAGTAGGGATCCAAAATAAAATATAAATTTTGATTTTACAAAAATTGAGTTCTTTTGCATAAAACAAAAGTACGGATCGAAAAGAAAATATAAATATCCAAATTACTAAAAATTGAGTTCTTTTGTAAAGTTAAAGCAGGGATCCAAAATAAAATATAAATTTTGAAATTACAAAAATTGAGTTATTTTGCGTAAAAGAAAAGTACGTGATCGAGAATAAAATATAAATATCCAAATTACCAATAAATTGAGTTCTTTTTCTAAAACAAAAGTAGGGATCCAAAATAAAATACAAATTTTTAAATTACAAAAATTGAGTTCTTTTGCTTAAAACAAAAGTACGTGATCGAGAATAAAATTTAAATATCCAAATTACCAAAAATTGAGTTCTTTTTAAAACAAAAGTACGGATCCAAAATAAAATATAAATTTTGAAATTACAAAAAATTGAGTTCTTTGGCATAAAACAAAAGTACGTATCGAGAATAAAATATAAATATCCAAATTACCAAAAATTGAGTTCTTTTTGTAGAACAAAAGTAGGGATCCAAAATAAAATATAAATTTTGATTTTACAAAAAATTGAGTTCTTTTGCACAAAACAAAAGTACGGATCGAAAAGAAAATATAAATATCCAAATTACTAAAAATTGAGTTCTTTTTGTAAAGTTAAAGCAGGGATCCAAAATAAAATATAAATTTTGAAATTACAAAAAATGGAGTTCTTTGGCGTAAAACAAAAGTACGTATCGAGAATAAAATATAAATATCCAAATTACCAATAAATTGAGTTCTTTTTCTAAAACAAAAGTAGGGATCCAAAATAAAATACAAATTTTTAAATTACAAAAATTGAGTTCTTTTGCTTAAAACAAAAGTACGTGATCGAGAATAAAATTTAAATATCCAAATTACCAAAAATTGAGTTCTTTTTGAAAACAAAAGTACGGTTCCAAAATAAAATATAAATTTTGAAATTACAAAAATTGAGTTCTTTGGCATAAAACAAAAGTACGTATCGAGATTAAAATATAAATATCCAAATTACCAAAAATTGAGTTCTTTTGTAGAACAAAAGTAGGGATCCAAAATAAAATATAAATTTTGATTTTACAAAAATTGAGTTCTTTTGCATAAAACAAAAGTACGGATCGAAAAGAAAATATAAATATCCAAATTACTAAAAATTGAGTTCTTTTGTAAAGTTAAAGCAGGGATCCAAAATAAAATATAAATTTTGAAATTACAAAAAATTGAGTTATTTTGCGTAAAAGAAAAGTACGTGATCGAGAATAAAATATAAATATCCAAATTACCAATAAATTGAGTTCTTTTTCTAAAACAAAAGTAGGGATCCAAAATAAAATACAAATTTTTAAATTACAAAAAATTGAGTTCTTTTGCTTAAAACAAAAGTACGTATCGAGAATAAAATTTAAATATCCAAATTACCAAAAATTGAGTTCTTTTTTAAAACAAAAGTACGGATCCAAAATAAAATATAAATTTTGAAATTACAAAAAATTGAGTTCTTTGGCATAAAACAAAAGTACGTATCGAGAATAAAATATAAATATCCAAATTACCAAAAATTGAGTTCTTTTTGTAGAACAAAAGTAGGGATCCAAAATAAAATACAAATTTTTAAATTACAAAAAATTGAGTTCTTTTGCTTAAAACAAAAGTACGTATCGAGAATAAAATATAAATATCCAAATTACCAATAAATTGAGTTCTTTTTCTAAAACAAAAGTAGGGATCCAAAATAAAATACAAATTTTTAAATTACAAAAAATTGAGTTCTTTTGCTTAAAACAAAAGTACGTATCGAGAATAAAATTTAAATATCCAAATTACCAAAAATTGAGTTCTTTTTGAAAACAAAAGTACGGTTCCAAAATAAAATATAAATTTTGAAATTACAAAAAATTGAGTTCTTTGGCATAAAACAAAAGTACGTATCGAGATTAAAATATAAATATCCAAATTACCAAAAATTGAGTTCTTTTTGTAGAACAAAAGTAGGGATCCAAAATAAAATATAAATTATGATTTTACAAAAAATTGAGTTCTTTTGCATAAAACAAAAGTACGGATCGAAAAGAAAATATAAATATCCAAATTACTAAAAATTGAGTTCTTTTTGTAAAGTTAAAGCAGGGATCCAAAATAAAATATAAATTTTGAAATTACAAAAAATTGTGTTATTTTGCGTAAAAGAAAAGTACGTGATCGAGAATAAAATATAAATATCCAAATTACCAATAAATTGAGTTCTTTTTCTAAAACAAAAGTACGGATCCAAAATAAAATACAAATTTTTAAATTACAAGAAATTGAGTTCTTTTGCTTAAAACAAAAGTACGTATCGAGAATATAATTTAAATATCCAAATTACCAATAATTGAGTTCTTTTTGAAAACAAAAGTACTGGATCCAAAATAAAATATAAATTTTGAAATTACAAAAATGGAGTTCTTTGGCGTAAAACAAAAGTACGTATCGAGAATAAAATATAAATATCCAAATTACCAATAAATTGAGTTCTTTTTCTAAAACAAAAGTAGGGATCCAAAATAAAATACAAATTTTTAAATTACAAAAATTGAGTTCTTTTGCTTAAAACAAAAGTACGTATCGAGAATAAAATTTAAATATCCAAATTACCAAAAATTGAGTTCTTTTTGAAAACAAAAGTACGGTTCCAAAATAAAATATAAATTTTGAAATTACAAAAATTGAGTTCTTTGGCATAAAACAAAAGTACGTGATCGAGATTAAAATATAAATATCCAAATTACCAAAAATTGAGTTCTTTTTGTAGAACAAAAGTAGGGATCCAAAATAAAATATAAATTTTGATTTTACAAAAATTGAGTTCTTTTGCATAAAACAAAAGTACTGGATCGAAAAGAAAATATAAATATCCAAATTACTAAAAATTGAGTTCTTTTGTAAAGTTAAAGCAGGGATCCAAAATAAAATATAAATTTTGAAATTACAAAAAATTGAGTTATTTTGCGTAAAAGAAAAGTACGTGATCGAGAATAAAATATAAATATCCAAATTACCAATAAATTGAGTTCTTTTTCTAAAACAAAAGTAGGGATCCAAAATAAAATACAAATTTTTAAATTACAAAAATTGAGTTCTTTTGCTTAAAACAAAAGTACGTGATCGAGAATAAAATTTAAATATCCAAATTACCAAAAATTGAGTTCTTTTTAAAACAAAAGTACGGATCCAAAATAAAATATAAATTTTGAAATTACAAAAATTGAGTTCTTTGGCATAAAACAAAAGTACGTGATCGAGAATAAAATATAAATATCCAAATTACCAAAAATTGAGTTCTTTTTGTAGAACAAAAGTAGGGATCCAAAATAAAATATAAATTTTGATTTTACAAAAATTGAGTTCTTTTGCACAAAACAAAAGTACTGGATCGAAAAGAAAATATAAATATCCAAATTACTAAAAATTGAGTTCTTTTGTAAAGTTAAAGCAGGGATCCAAAATAAAATATAAATTTTGAAATTACAAAAAATGGAGTTCTTTGGCGTAAAACAAAAGTACGTGATCGAGAATAAAATATAAATATCCAAATTACCAATAAATTGAGTTCTTTTTCTAAAACAAAAGTAGGGATCCAAAATAAAATACAAATTTTTAAATTACAAAAATTGAGTTCTTTTGCTTAAAACAAAAGTACGTATCGAGAATAAAATTTAAATATCCAAATTACCAAAAATTGAGTTCTTTTTGAAAACAAAAGTACGGATCCAAAATAAAATATAAATTTTGAAATTACAAAAATTGAGTTCTTTGGCATAAAACAAAAGTACGTATCGAGATTAAAATATAAATATCCAAATTACCAAAAATTGAGTTCTTTTGTAGAACAAAAGTAGGGATCCAAAATAAAATATAAATTTTGATTTTACAAAAATTGAGTTCTTTTGCATAAAACAAAAGTACTGGATCGAAAAGAAAATATAAATATCCAAATTACTAAAAATTGAGTTCTTTTGTAAAGTTAAAGCAGTGGATCCAAAATAAAATATAAATTTTGAAATTACAAAAAATTGTGTTATTTTGCGTAAAAGAAAAGTACGTGATCGAGAATAAAATATAAATATCCAAATTACCAATAAATTGAGTTCTTTTTCTAAAACAAAAGTACGGATCCAAAATAAAATACAAATTTTTAAATTACAAGAAATTGAGTTCTTTTGCTTAAAACAAAAGTACGTGATCGAGAATATAATTTAAATATCCAAATTACCAATAATTGAGTTCTTTTGAAAACAAAAGTACGGATCCAAAATAAAATATAAATTTTGAAATTACAAAAATGGAGTTCTTTGGCGTAAAACAAAAGTACGTGATCGAGAATAAAATATAAATATCCAAATTACCAATAAATTGAGTTCTTTTTCTAAAACAAAAGTAGGGATCCAAAATAAAATACAAGTTTTTAAATTACAAAAATTGAGTTCTTTTGCTTAAAACAAAAGTACGTATCGAGAATAAAATTTAAATATCCAAATTACCAAAAATTGAGTTCTTTTTGAAAACAAAAGTACGGTTCCAAAATAAAATATAAATTTTGAAATTACAAAAAATTGAGTTCTTTTGCATAAAACAAAAGTACGTATCGAGATTAAAATATAAATATCCAAATTACCAAAAATTGAGTTCTTTTGTAGAACAAAAGTAGGGATCCAAAATAAAATATAAATTTTGATTTTACAAAAATTGAGTTCTTTTGCATAAAACAAAAGTACGGATCGAAAAGAAAATATAAATATCCAAATTACTAAAAATTGAGTTCTTTTGTAAAGTTAAAGCGAGGGATCCAAAATAAAATATAAATTTTGAAATTACAAAAAATTGTGTTATTTTGCGTAAAAGAAAAGTACGTATCGAGAATAAAATATAAATATCCAAATTACCAATAAATTGAGTTCTTTTTCTAAAACAAAAGTACGGATCCAAAATAAAATACAAATTTTTAAATTACAAGAAATTGAGTTCTTTTGCTTAAAACAAAAGTACGTGATCGAGAATATAATTTAAATATCCAAATTACCAATAATTGAGTTCTTTTTGAAAACAAAAGTACGGATCCAAAATAAAATATAAATTTTGAAATTACAAAAAATGGAGTTCTTTGGCGTAAAACAAAAGTACGTATCGAGAATAAAATATAAATATCCAAATTACCAATAAATTGAGTTCTTTTTCTAAAACAAAAGTAGGGATCCAAAATAAAATACAAATTTTTAAATTACAAAAAATTGAGTTCTTTTGCTTAAAACAAAAGTACGTATCGAGAATAAAATTTAAATATCCAAATTACCAAAAATTGAGTTCTTTTTGAAAACAAAAGTACGGTTCCAAAATAAAATATAAATTTTGAAATTACAAAAAATTGAGTTCTTTGGCATAAAACAAAAGTACGTATCGAGAATAAAATATAAATATCCAAATTACCAAAAATTGAGTTCTTTTTGTAGAACAAAAGTAGGGATCCAAAATAAAATATAAATTTTGATTTTACAAAAAATTGAGTTCTTTTGCACAAAACAAAAGTACGGATCGAAAAGAAAATATAAATATCCAAATTACTAAAAATTGAGTTCTTTTTGTAAAGTTAAAGCAGGGATCCAAAATAAAATATAAATTTTGAAATTACAAAAAATTGAGTTATTTTGCGTAAAAGAAAAGTACGTATCGAGAATAAAATATAAATATCCAAATTACCAATAAATTGAGTTCTTTTTCTAAAACAAAAGTAGGGATCCAAAATAAAATACAAATTTTTAAATTACAAAAAATTGAGTTCTTTTGCTTAAAACAAAAGTACGTATCGAGAATAAAATTTAAATATCCAAATTACCAAAAATTGAGTTCTTTTTGTAAAACAAAAGTAGGGATCCAAAATAAAATATAAATTTTGAAATTACAAAAAATTGAGTTCTTTGGCATAAAACAAAAGTACGTATCGAGAATAAAATATAAATATCCAAATTACCAAAAATTGAGTTCTTTTTCTAAAACAAAAGTAGGGATCCAAAATAAAATATAAATTTTGATTTTACAAAAAATTGAGTTCTTTTGCACAAAACAAAAGTACGGATCGAAAAGAAAATATAAATATCCAAATTACTAAAAATTGAGTTCTTTTGTAAAGTTAAAGCGGGGATCCAAAATAAAATATAAATTTTGAAATTACAAAAAATTGAGTTATTTTGCGTAAAAGAAAAGTACGTATCGAGAATAAAATATAAATATCCAAATTACCAATAAATTGAGTTCTTTTTCTAAAACAAAAGTAGGGATCCAAAATAAAATACAAATTTTTAAATTACAAAAGATTGAGTTCTTTTGCTTAAAACAAAAGTACGTATCGAGAATATAATTTAAATATCCAAATTACCAAAAATTGAGTTCTTTTTGAACACAAAAGTACGGATCCAAAATAAAATATAAATTTTGAAATTACAAAAAATGGAGTTCTTTGGCATAAAACAACAGTACGTATCGAGAATAAAATATAAATATCCAAATTACCAATAAATTGAGTTCTTTTTCTAAAACAAAAGTAGGGATCCAAAATAAAATACAAATTTTTAAATTACAAAAAATTGAGTTCTTTTGCTTAAAACAAAAGTACGTATCGAGAATAAAATTTAAATATCCAAATTACCAAAAATTGAGTTCTTTTTGAAAACAAAAGTACGGTTCCAAAATAAAATATAAATTTTGAAATTACAAAAAATTGAGTTCTTTGGCATAAAACAAAAGTACGTATCGAGATTAAAATATAAATATCCAAATTACCAAAAATTGAGTTCTTTTTGTAGAACAAAAGTAGGGATCCAAAATAAAATATAAATTTTGATTTTACAAAAAATTGAGTTCTTTTGCATAAAACAAAAGTACTGGATCGAAAAGAAAATATAAATATCCAAATTACTAAAAATTGAGTTCTTTTGTAAAGTTAAAGCGAGGATCCAAAATAAAATATAAATTTTGAAATTACAAAAATTGAGTTATTTTGCGTAAAAGAAAAGTACGTATCGAGAATAAAATATAAATATCCAAATTACCAATAAATTGAGTTCTTTTTCTAAAACAAAAGTAGGGATCCAAAATAAAATACAAATTTTTAAATTACAAAAATTGAGTTCTTTTGCTTAAAACAAAAGTACGTATCGAGAATAAAATTTAAATATCCAAATTACCAAAAATTGAGTTCTTTTTAAAACAAAAGTACGGATCCAAAATAAAATATAAATTTTGAAATTACAAAAATTGAGTTCTTTGGCATAAAACAAAAGTACGTATCGAGAATAAAATATAAATATCCAAATTACCAAAAATTGAGTTCTTTTTGTAGAACAAAAGTAGGGATCCAAAATAAAATATAAATTTTGATTTTACAAAAAATTGAGTTCTTTTGCACAAAACAAAAGTACGGATCGAAAAGAAAATATAAATATCCAAATTACTAAAAATTGAGTTCTTTTTGTAAAGTTAAAGCGAGGATCCAAAATAAAATATAAATTTTGAAATTACAAAAAATTGAGTTATTTTGCGTAAAAGAAAAGTACGTATCGAGAATAAAATATAAATATCCAAATTACCAATAAATTGAGTTCTTTTTCTAAAACAAAAGTAGGGATCCAAAATAAAATACAAATTTTTAAATTACAAAAATTGAGTTCTTTTGCTTAAAACAAAAGTACGTATCGAGAATATAATTTAAATATCCAAATTACCAAAAATTGAGTTCTTTTTGAACACAAAAGTACGGATCCAAAATAAAATATAAATTTTGAAATTACAAAAAATGGAGTTCTTTGGCATAAAACAAAAGTACGTATCGAGAATAAAATATAAATATCCAAATTACCAATAAATTGAGTTCTTTTTCTAAAACAAAAGTAGGGATCCAAAATAAAATACAAATTTTTAAATTACAAAAATTGAGTTCTTTTGCTTAAAACAAAAGTACGTATCGAGAATAAAATTTAAATATCCAAATTACCAAAAATTGAGTTCTTTTTGAAAACAAAAGTACGGTTCCAAAATAAAATATAAATTTTGAAATTACAAAAAATTGAGTTCTTTGGCATAAAACAAAAGTGCGTATCGAGATTAAAATATAAATATCCAAATTACCAAAAATTGAGTTCTTTTTGTAGAACAAAAGTAGGGATCCAAAATAAAATATAAATTTTGATTTTACAAAAAATTGAGTTCTTTTGCATAAAACAAAAGTACGGATCGAAAAGAAAATATAAATATCCAAATTACTAAAAATTGAGTTCTTTTGTAAAGTTAAAGCAGGGATCCAAAATAAAATATAAATTTTGAAATTACAAAAATTGAGTTATTTTGCGTAAAAGAAAAGTACGTGATCGAGAATAAAATATAAATATCCAAATTACCAATAAATTGAGTTCTTTTTCTAAAACAAAAGTAGGGATCCAAAATAAAATACAAATTTTTAAATTACAAAAAATTGAGTTCTTTTGCTTAAAACAAAAGTACGTATCGAGAATAAAATTTAAATATCCAAATTACCAAAAATTGAGTTCTTTTTGAAAACAAAAGTACGGATCCAAAATAAAATATAAATTTTGAAATTACAAAAAATTGAGTTCTTTGGCATAAAACAAAAGTACGTATCGAGAATAAAATATAAATATCCAAATTACCAAAAATTGAGTTCTTTTGTAGAACAAAAGTAGGGATCCAAAATAAAATATAAATTTTGATTTTACAAAAATTGAGTTCTTTTGCATAAAACAAAAGTACGGATCGAAAAGAAAATATAAATATCCAAATTACTAAAAATTGAGTTCTTTTTGTAAAGTTAAAGCAGGGATCCAAAATAAAATATAAATTTTGAAATTACAAAAAATTGAGTTATTTTGCGTAAAAGAAAAGTACATATCGAGAATAAAATATAAATATCCAAATTACCAATAAATTGAGTTCTTTTTCTAAAACAAAAGTAGGGATCCAAAATAAAATACAAATTTTTAAATTACAAAAAATTGAGTTCTTTTGCTTAAAACAAAAGTACGTATCGAGAATATAATTTAAATATCCAAATTACCAAAAATTGAGTTCTTTTTGAAAACAAAAGTCCGGATCCAAAATAAAATATAGATTTTGAAATTACAAAAAATTGAGTTCTTTGGCATAAAACAAAAGTACGTATCGAGAATAAAATATAAATATCCAAATTACCAAAAATTGAGTTCTTTTTGTAGAACAAAAGTAGGGATCCAAAATAAAATATAAATTTTGATTTTACAAAAAATTGAGTTCTTTTGCATAAAACAAAAGTACGGATCGAAAAGAAAATATAAATATCCAAATTACTAAAAATTGAGTTCTTTTGTAAAGTTAAAGCAGGGATCCAAAATAAAATATAAATTTTGAAATTACAAAAAATTGAGTTATTTTGCGTAAAAGAAAAGTACGTATCGAGAATAAAATATAAATATCCAAATTACCAATAAATTGAGTTCTTTTTCTAAAACAAAAGTAGGGATCCAAAATAAAATACAAATTTTTAAATTACAAAAAATTGAGTTCTTTTGCTTAAAACAAAAGTACGTATCGAGAATAAAATTTAAATATCCAAATTACCAAAAATTGAGTTCTTTTTTAAATCAAAAGTACGGATCCAAAATAAAATATAAATTTTGAAATTACAAAAAATTGAGTTCTTTGGCATAAAACAAAAGTACGTATCGAGAATAAAATATAAATATCCAAATTACCAAAAATTGAGTTCTTTTTGTAGAACAAAAGTAGGGATCCAAAATAAAATATAAATTTTGATTTTACAAAAATTGAGTTCTTTTGCATAAAACAAAAGTACTGGATCGAAAAGAAAATATAAATATCCAAATTACTAAAAATTGAGTTCTTTTGTAAAGTTAAAGCAGGGATCCAAAATAAAATATAAATTTTGAAATTACAAAAAATTGAGTTATTTTGCGTAAAAGAAAAGTACGTATCGAGAATAAAATATAAATATCCAAATTACCAATAAATTGAGTTCTTTTTCTAAAACAAAAGTAGGGATCCAAAATAAAATACAAATTTTTAAATTACAAAAGATTGAGTTCTTTTGCTTAAAACAAAAGTACGTATCGAGAATATAATTTAAATATCCAAATTACCAAAAATTGAGTTCTTTTTGAAAACAAAAGCACGGATCCAAAATAAAATATAAATTTTGAAATTACAAAAAATTGAGTTCTTTGGCATAAAACAAAAGTACGTATCGAGAATAAAATATAAATATCCAAATTACCAATAAATTGAGTTCTTTTTCTAAAACAAAAGTAGGGATCCAAAATAAAATACAAATTTTTAAATTACAAAAATTGAGTTCTTTTGCTTAAAACAAAAGTACGTATCGAGAATAAAATTTAAATATCCAAATTACCAAAAATTGAGTTCTTTTTGAAAACAAAAGTACGGATCCAAAATAAAATATAAATTTTGAAATTACAAAAAATTGAGTTCTTTGGCATAAAACAAAAGTACGTATCGAGAATAAAATATAAATATCCAAATTACCAAAAATTGAGTTCTTTTTGTAGAACAAAAGTAGGGATCCAAAATAAAATATAAATTTTGATTTTACAAAAATTGAGTTCTTTTGCATAAAACAAAAGTACGGATCGAAAAGAAAATATAAATATCCAAATTACTAAAAATTGAGTTCTTTTTGTAAAGTTAAAGCGAGGATCCAAAATAAAATATAAATTTTGAAATTACAAAAATTGAGTTATTTTGCGTAAAAGAAAAGTACGTGATCGAGAATAAAATATAAATATCCAAATTACCAATAAATTGAGTTCTTTTTCTAAAACAAAAGTAGGGATCCAAAATAAAATACAAATTTTTAAATTACAAAAAATTGAGTTCTTTTGCTTAAAACAAAAGTACGTATCGAGAATAAAATTTAAATATCCAAATTACCAAAAATTGAGTTCTTTTTGAAAACAAAAGTACGGATCCAAAATAAAATATAAATTTTGAAATTACAAAAATTGAGTTCTTTGGCATAAAACAAAAGTACGTATCGAGAATAAAATATAAATATCCAAATTACCAAAAATTGAGTTCTTTTGTAGAACAAAAGTAGGGATCCAAAATAAAATATAAATTTTGATTTTACAAAAATTGAGTTCTTTTGCATAAAACAAAAGTACGGATCGAAAAGAAAATATAAATATCCAAATTACTAAAAATTGAGTTGTTTTTGTAAAGTTAAAGCAGGGATCCAAAATAAAATATAAATTTTGAAATTACAAAAATTGAGTTATTTTGCGTAAAAGAAAAGTACGTATCGAGAATAAAATATAAATATCCAAATTACCAATAAATTGAGTTCTTTTTCTAAAACAAAAGTAGGGATCCAAAATAAAATACAAATTTTTAAATTACAAAAATTGAGTTCTTTTGCTTAAAACAAAAGTACGTATCGAGAATAAAATTTAAATATCCAAATTACCAAAAATTGAGTTCTTTTTGAAAACAAAAGTCCGGATCCAAAATAAAATATAGATTTTGAAATTACAAAAAATTGAGTTCTTTGGCATAAAACAAAAGTACGTATCGAGAATAAAATATAAATATCCAAATTACCAAAAATTGAGTTCTTTTTGTAGAACAAAAGTAGGGATCCAAAATAAAATATAAATTTTGATTTTACAAAAATTGAGTTCTTTTGCATAAAACAAAAGTACGGATCGAAAAGAAAATATAAACATGCAAATTACTAAAAATTGAGTTCTTTTTGTAAAGTTAAAGCAGGGATCCAAAATAAAATATAAATTTTGAAATTACAAAAATTGAGTTATTTTGCGTAAAAGAAAAGTACGTATCGAGAATAAAATATAAATATCCAAATTACCAATAAATTGAGTTCTTTTTCTAAAACAAAAGTAGGGATCCAAAATAAAATACAAATTTTTAAATTACAAAAATTGAGTTCTTTTGCTTAAAACAAAAGTACGTATCGAGAATAAAATTTAAATATCCAAATTACCAAAAATTGAGTTCTTTTTGAAAACAAAAGTCCGGATCCAAAATAAAATATAGATTTTGAAATTACAAAAAATTGAGTTCTTTGGCATAAAACAAAAGTACGTATCGAGAATAAAATATAAATATCCAAATTACCAAAAATTGAGTTCTTTTTGTAGAACAAAAGTAGGGATCCAAAATAAAATATAAATTTTGATTTTACAAAAATTGAGTTCTTTTGCATAAAACAAAAGTACGGATCGAAAAGAAAATATAAATATCCAAATTACTAAAAATTGAGTTCTTTTTGTAAAGTTAAAGCAGGGATCCAAAATAAAATATAAATTTTGAAATTACAAAAAATTGAGTTATTTTGCGTAAAAGAAAAGTACGTATCGAGAATAAAATATAAATATCCAAATTACCAATAAATTGAGTTCTTTTTCTAAAACAAAAGTAGGGATCCAAAATAAAATACAAATTTTTAAATTACAAAAATTGAGTTCTTTTGCTTAAAACAAAAGTACGTATCGAGAATAAAATTTAAATATCCAAATTACCAAAAATTGAGTTCTTTTTGAAAACAAAAGTCCGGATCCAAAATAAAATATAGATTTTGAAATTACAAAAATTGAGTTCTTTGGCATAAAACAAAAGTACGTGATCGAGAATAAAATATAAATATCCAAATTACCAAAAATTGAGTTCTTTTTGTAGAACAAAAGTAGGGATCCAAAATAAAATATAAATTTTGATTTTACAAAAATTGAGTTCTTTTGCATAAAACAAAAGTACTGGATCGAAAAGAAAATATAAATATCCAAATTACTAAAAATTGAGTTCTTTTTGTAAAGTTAAAGCAGGGATCCAAAATAAAATATAAATTTTGAAATTACAAAAAATTGAGTTATTTTGCGTAAAAGAAAAGTACGTATCGAGAATAAAATATAAATATCCAAATTACCAATAAATTGAGTTCTTTTTCTAAAACAAAAGTAGGGATCCAAAATAAAATACAAATTTTTAAATTACAAAAAATTGAGTTCTTTTGCTTAAAACAAAAGTACGTATCGAGAATATAATTTAAATATCCAAATTACCAAAAATTGAGTTCTTTTTGAAAACAAAAGTACGGATCCAAAATAAAATATAAATTTTGAAATTACAAAAAGTGGAGTTCTTTGGCATAAAACAAAAGTACGTATCGAGAATAAAATATAAATATCCAAATTACCAATAAATTGAGTTCTTTTTCTAAAACAAAAGTACGGATCCAAAATAAAATACAAATTTTTAAATTACAAAAAATTGAGTTCTTTTGCTTAAAACAAAAGTACGTATCGAGAATAAAATTTAAATATGCAAATTA
This sequence comes from Lablab purpureus, assembly GCA_030347555.1. Lineage (NCBI taxonomy): Eukaryota > Viridiplantae > Streptophyta > Magnoliopsida > Fabales > Fabaceae > Lablab > Lablab purpureus. Next base: position 240,751 of record CM059254.1, read on the forward strand.
CCAAAAATTGAGTTCTTTTTTAAAACAAAAGTACGGATCCAAAATAAAATATAAATTTTGAAATTACAAAAAAATGAGTTCTTTGGCATAAAACAAAAGTACGTATCGAGAATAAAATATAAATATCCAAATTACCAAAAATTGAGTTCTTTTTGTAGAACAAAAGTAGGGATCCAAAATAAAATATAAATTTTGAAATTATAAAAAATTGAGTTCTTTTCGTAAAAAAAAAGTAGGGATCCAAAATAAAATATAAATTGCGAAATTACAAAAAATTGAGTTCTTTTGTATAAAACAAAAGTTCAGATCGAAAAGAAAATATAAACATCCAAATTACCAAAAATTGAGTTCTTTTTGTAAAACAAAAGTAGGGATCCAAAATAAAATATAAATTTTGAAATTACAAAAAATTGAGTTCTTTTGCGTAAAACAAAGGTACCGATCGAAAAGAAAATATAAATATCCAAATTACATAAAATTGAGTTCTTTTTGTAAAGTTAAAGGAGGGATCCAAAATAAAATATAAATTTTGAAATTACAAAAAATTGAGTTATTTTGCATAAAACAAAAGTACGTATCGAGAATAAAATATAAATATCCAAATTACCAATAAATTGAGTTCTTTTTCTAAAACAAGAGTAGGGATCCAAAATGAAATACAAATTTTTAAATTACAAAAAATTGAGTTCTTTTGCTTAAAACAAAAGTACGTATCGAAAATAAAATTTAAATATCCAAATTACCAAAAATTGAGTTCTTTTTTAAAACAAAAGTCCGGATCCAAAATAAAATATAGATTTTGAAATTACAAAAAATTGAGTTCTTTGGCATAAAAAAAAATTACGTATCGAGAATAAAATATAAATATCCAAATTACCAAAAATTGAGTTCTTTTTGTAGAACAAAAGTAGGGATCCAAAATAAAATATAAATTTTGATTTTACAAAAAATTGAGTTCTTTTGCATAAAACAAAAGTACGGATCGAAAAGAAAATATAAATATCCAAATTACTAAAAATTGAGTTCTTTTGTATAGTTAAAGCGAGGATCCAAAATAAAATATAAATTTTGAAATTACAAAAAATTGAGTTATTTTGCGTAAAAGAAAAGTACGTGATCGAGAATAAAATATAAATATCCAAATTACCAATAAATTGAGTTATTTTTCTAAAACAAAAGTAGGGATCCAAAATAAAATACAAATTTTTAAATTACAAAAAATTGAGTTCTTTTGCTTAAAATAAAAGTACGTATCGAGAATATAATTTAAATATCCAAATTACCAAAAATTGAGTTCTTTTTGAAAACAAAAGTCCGGATCCAAAATAAAATATAGATTTTGAAATTACAAAAAATTGAGTTCTTTGGCATAAAACAAAAGTACGTATCGAGAATAAAATATAAATATCCAAATTACCAAAAATTGAGTTCTTTTTGTAGAACAAAAGTAGGGATCCAAAATAAAATATAAATTTTGATTTTACAAAAATTGAGTTCTTTTGCATAAAACAAAAGTACTGGATCGAAAAGAAAATATAAATATGCAAATTACCAAAAATTGAGTTCTTTTGTAAAGTTAAAGCAGGGATCCAAAATAAAATATAAATTTTGAAATTACAAAAAATTGAGTTATTTTGCGTAAAAGAAAAGTACGTATCGAGAATAAAATATAAATATCCAAATTACCAACAAATTGAGTTCTTTTTCTAAAACAAAAGTAGGGATCCAAAATAAAATACAAATTTTTAAATTACAAAAAATTGAGTTCTTTTGCTTAAAACAAAAGTACGTATCGAGAATATAATTTAAATATCCAAATTACCAAAAATTGAGTTCTTTTTGAAAACAAAAGTCCGGATCCAAAATAAAATATAGATTTTGAAATTACAAAAATTGAGTTCTTTGGCATAAAACAAAAGTACGTATCGAGAATAAAATATAAATATCCAAATTACCAAAAATTGAGTTCTTTTGTAGAACAAAAGTAGGGATCCAAAATAAAATATAAATTTTGATTTTACAAAAAATTGAGTTCTTTTGCATAAAACAAAAGTACGGATCGAAAAGAAAATATAAATATCCAAATTACTAAAAATTGAGTTCTTTTTGTAAAGTTAAAGCAGGGATCCAAAATAGAATATAAATTTTGAAATTACAAAAAATTGAGTTATTTTGCGTAAAAGAAAAGTACGTATCGAGAATAAAATATAAATATCCAAATTACCAATAAATTGAGTTCTTTTTCTAAAACAAAAGTAGGGATCCAAAATAAAATACAAATTTTTAAATTACAAAAAATTGAGTTCTTTTGCTTAAAACAAAAGTACGTATCGAGAATATAATTTAAATATCCACATTACCAAAAATTGAGTTCTTTTGAAAACAAAAGTCCGGATCCAAAATAAAATATAGATTTTGAAATTACAAAAATTGAGTTCTTTGGCATAAAACAAAAATACGTATCGAGAATAAAATATAAATATCCAAATTACCAAAAATTGAGTTCTTTTTGTAGAACAAAAGTAGGGATCCAAAATAAAATATAAATTTTGATTTTACAAAAATTGAGTTCTTTTGCATAAAACAAAAGTACTGGATCGAAAAGAAAATATAAATATCCAAATTACTAAAAATTGAGTTCTTTTTGTAAAGTTAAAGCGTGGATCCAAAATAGAATATAAATTTTGAAATTACAAAAAATTGAGTTATTTTGCGTAAAAGAAAAGTACGTGATCGAGAATAAAATATAAATATCCAAATTACCAATAAATTGAGTTCTTTTTCTAAAACAAAAGTAGGGATCCAAAATAAAATACAAATTTTTAAATTACAAAAATTGAGTTCTTTTGCTTAAAACAAAAGTACGTGATCGAGAATATAATTTAAATATCCACATTACCAAAAATTGAGTTCTTTTTGAAAACAAAAGTCCGGATCCAAAATAAAATATAGATTTTGAAATTACAAAAATTGAGTTCTTTGGCATAAAACAAAAGTACGTATCGAGAATAAAATATAAATATCCAAATTACCAAAAATTGAGTTCTTTTTGTAGAACAAAAGTAGGGATCCAAAATAAAATATAAATTTTGATTTTACAAAAATTGAGTTCTTTTGCATAAAACAAAAGTACGGATCGAAAAGAAAATATAAATATCCAAATTACTAAAAATTGAGTTCTTTTGTAAAGTTAAAGCAGTGGATCCAAAATAGAATATAAATTTTGAAATTACAAAAATTGAGTTATTTTACGTAAAAGAAAAGTACGTGATCGAGAATAAAATATAAATATCCAAATTACCAATAAATTGAGTTCTTTTTCTAAAACAAAAGTAGGGATCCAAAATAAAATACAAATTTTTAAATTACAAAATTGAGTTCTTTTGCTTAAAACAAAAGTACGTGATCGAGAATATAATTTAAATATCCACATTACCAAAAATTGAGTTCTTTTTGAAAACAAAAGTCCGGATCCAAAATAAAATATAGATTTTGAAATTACAAAAATTGAGTTCTTTGGCATAAAACAAAAGTACGTGATCGAGAATAAAATATAAATATCCAAATTACCAAAAATTGAGTTCTTTTGTAGAACAAAAGTAGGGATCCAAAATAAAATATAAATTTTGATTTTACAAAAATTGAGTTCTTTTGCATAAAAAAAAGTATGGATCGAAAAGAAAATATAAATATGCAAATTACTAAAAACTGAGTTCTTTTGTAAAGTTAAAGCGAGGATCCAAAGTAAAATATAAATTTTGAATTTACAAAAATCGAGTTATTTTGCGTAAAAGAAAAGTACATGATCGAGAATAAAATATAAATATCCAAATTACCAAAAATTGAGTTCTTTTGTAGAACAAAAGTAGGGATCCAAAATAAAATATAAATTTTGATTTTACAAAAGTTGAGTTCTTTTTCATAAAACAAAAGTACTGGATCGAAAAGAAAATATAAATATCCAAATTACTAAAAATTGAGTTCTTTTGTAAAGTTAAAGCGTGGATCCAAAATAAAATATCAATTTTGAAATTACAAAAATTGAGTTATTTTGCGTAAAAGAAAAGTACGTATCGAGAATAAAATATAAATATCCAAATTACCAATAAATTGAGTTCTTTTTCTAAAACAAAAGTAGGGATCCAAAATAAAATACAAATTTTCAAATTACAAAAAATTGAGTTCTTTTGCTTAAAACAACAGTACGTATCGAGAATATAATTTAAGTATCCAAATTATCAAAAATTGAGTTCTTTTGCTTAAAACAAAAGTACGTATAGAGAATATAATTTAAATATCCAAATTATCAAAAATTGAGTTCTTTTTGAAAACAAAAGTCCGGATCCAAAATAAAATATATATTTTGAAATTACAAAAAATTGAGTTCGTTGGCATAAAACAAAAGTACGTGATCGAGAATAAAATATAAATATCCAAATTACCAAAATTGAGTTCTTTTTGTAGAACAAAAGTAGGGTTCCAAAATAAAATATAAATTTTGATTTTACAAAAATTGAGTTCTTTTGCATAAAACAAAAGTATGGATCGAAAAGAAAATATAAATATGCAAATTACTAAAAATTGAGTTCTTTTGTAAAGTTAAAGCGGGGATCCAAAGTAAAATATAAATTTTGAAATTACAAAAATTGAGTTATTTTGCGTAAAATAAAAGTACGTATCGAGAATAAAATATAAATATCCAAATTACCAAAAATTGAGTTGTTTATGTAGAACAAAAGTAGGGATCCAAAATAAAATATAAATTTTGATTTTACAGAAAGTTGAGTTCCTTTGCATAAAACAAAAGTACGGATCGAAAAGAAAATATAAACATGCAAATTACTAAAAATTGAGTTCTTTTTGTAAAGTTAAAGCAGGGATCCAAAATAAAATATCAATTTTGAAATTACAAAAAATTGAGTTATTTTGCGTAAAAGAAAAGTACGTATCGAGAATAAAATATAAATATCCAAATTACCAATAAATTGAGTTCTTTTTCTAAAACAAAAGTAGGGATCCAAAATAAAATACAAATTTTTAAATTACAAAAAATTGAGTTCTTTTGCTTAAAACAAAAGTACGTATCGAGAATAAAATTTAAATATCCGAATTACCAAAAATTGAGTTCTTTTTGAAAACAAAAGTCCGGATCCAAAATAAAATATAGATTTTGAAATTACAAAAACTTGAGTTCTTTGGCATAAAACAAAAGTACGTGATCGAGAATAAAATATAAATATCCAAATTACCAAAAATTGAGTTCTTTTGTAGAACAAATGTAGGGATCCAAAATAAAATATAAATTTTGATTTTACAACAAATTGAGTTCTTTTGCGTAAAAGAAAAGTACATATCGAGAATAAAATATAAATATCCAAATTACCAATAAATTGAGTTCTTTTTCTAAAACAAATGTAGGGATCCAAAATAAAATACAAATTTTTAAATTACAAAAAATTGAGTTCTTTTGCTTAAAACAAAAGTACGTATCGAGAATAAAATTTAAATATCCAAATTACCAAAAATTGAGTTCTTTTTGAAAACAAAAGTCCGGATCCAAAATAAAATATAGATTTTGAAATTACAAAAAATTGAGTTCTTTGGCATAAAACAAAAGTACGTATCGAGAATAAAATATAAATATCCAAATTACCAAAAATTGAGTTCTTTTTGTAGAACAAAAGTAGGGATCCAAAATAAAATATAAATTTTGATTTTACAAAAAATTGAGTTCTTTTGCATAAAACAAAAGTACGGATCGAAAAGAAAATATAAATATCCAAATTACTAAAAATTGAGTTCTTTTTGTAAAGTTAAAGCAGGGATCCAAAATAAAATATAAATTTTGAAATTACAAAAAATTGAGTTATTTTGCGTAAAAGAAAAGTACATATCGAGAATAAAATATAAATATCCAAATTACCAATAAATTGAGTTCTTTTTCTAAAACAAAAGTAGGGATCCAAAATAAAATACAAATTTTTAAATTACAAAAAATTGAGTTCTTTTGCTTAAAACAAAAGTACGTGATCGAGAATAAAATTTAAATATCCAAATTACCAAAAATTGAGTTCTTTTTGAAAACAAAAGTCCGGATCCAAAATAAAATATAGATTTTGAAATTACAAAAATTGAGTTCTTTGGCATAAAACAAAAGTACGTGATCGAGAATAAAATATAAATATCCAAATTACCAAAAATTGAGTTCTTTTTGTAGAACAAAAGTAGGGATCCAAAATAAAATATAAATTTTGATTTTACAAAAATTGAGTTCTTTTGCATAAAACAAAAGTACGGATCGAAAAGAAAATATAAATATCCAAATTACTAAAAATTGAGTTCTTTTTGTAAAGTTAAAGCAGGGATCCAAAATAAAATATAAATTTTGAAATTACAAAAAATTGAGTTATTTTGCGTAAAAGAAAAGTACGTATCGAGAATAAAATATAAATATCCAAATTACCAATAAATTGAGTTCTTTTTCTAAAACAAAAGTAGGGATCCAAAATAAAATACAAATTTTTAAATTACAAAAATTGAGTTCTTTTGCTTAAAACAAAAGTACGTGATCGAGAATATAATTTAAATATCCAAATTACCAAAAATTGAGTTCTTTTTGAAAACAAAAGTCCGGATCCAAAATAAAATATAGATTTTGAAATTACAAAAAATTGAGTTCTTTGGCATAAAACAAAAGTACGTATCGAGAATAAAATATAAATATCCAAATTACCAAAAATTGAGTTCTTTTTGTAGAACAAAAGTAGGGATCCAAAATAAAATATAAATTTTGATTTTACAAAAAATTGAGTTCTTTTGCATAAAAAAAAAGTATGGATCGAAAAGAAAATATAAATATGCAAATTACTAAAAATTGAGTTCTTTTTGTAAAGTTAAAGCAGGGATCCAAAGTAAAATATAAATTTTGAAATTACAAAAAATTGAGTTATTTTGCGTAAAAGAAAAGTACGTATCGAGAATAAAATATAAATATCCAAATTACCAAAAATTGAGTTCTTTTTGTAGAACAAAAGTAGGGATCCAAAATAAAATATAAATTTTGATTTTACAAAAAATTGAGTTCTTTTGCATAAAACAAAAGTACGGATCGAAAAGAAAATATAAATATCCAAATTACTAAAAATTGAGTTCTTTTTGTAAAGTTAAAGCAGGGATCCAAAATAAAATATAAATTTTGAAATTACAAAAAATTGAGTTATTTTGCGTAAAAGAAAAGTACGTATCGAGAATAAAATATAAATATCCAAATTACCAATAAATTGAGTTCTTTTTCTAAAACAAAAGTAGGGATCCAAAATAAAATACAAATTTTCAAATTACAAAAAATTGAGTTCTTTTGCTTAAAACAAAAGTACGTATCGAGAATATAATTTAAATATCCAAATTATCAAAAATTGAGTTCTTTTTGAAAACAAAAGTCCGGATCCAAAATAAAATATAGATTTTGAAATTACAAAATATTGAGTTCGTTGGCATAAAACAAAAGTACGTATCGAGAATAAAATATAAATATCCAAATTACCAAAAATTGAGTTCTTTTTGTAGAACAAAAGTAGGGATCCAAAATAAAATATAAATTTTGATTTTACAAAAAATTGAGTTCTTTTGCATAAAACAAAAGTATGGATCGAAAAGAAAATATAAATATGCAAATTACTAAAAATTGAGTTCTTTTTGTAAAGTTAAAGAAGGGATCCAAAGTAAAATATAAATTTTGAAATTACAAAAAATTGAGTTATTTTGCGTAAAATAAAAGTACGTATCGAGAATAAAATATAAATATCCAAATTACCAAAAATTGAGTTCTTTTTGTAGAACAAAAGTAGGGATCCAAAATAAAATATAAATTTTGATTTTACAGAAAGTTGAGTTCCTTTGCATAAAACAAAAGTACTGGATCGAAAAGAAAATATAAACATGCAAATTACTAAAAATTGAGTTCTTTTGTAAAGTTAAAGCGAGGATCCAAAATAAAATATCAATTTTGAAATTACAAAAAATTGAGTTATTTTAGCGTAAAAGAAAAGTACGTATCGAGAATAAAATATAAATATCCAAATTACCAATAAATTGAGTTCTTTTTCTAAAACAAAAGTAGGGATCCAAAATAAAATACAAATTTTTAAATTACAAAAAATTGAGTTCTTTTGCTTAAAACAAAAGTACGTATCGAGAATAAAATTTAAATATCCAAATTACCAAAAATTGAGTTCTTTTTTAAAACAAAAGTACGGATCCAAAATAAAATATAAATTTTGAAATTACAAAAAATTGAGTTCTTTGGCATAAAACAAAAGTACGTATCGAGAATAAAATATAAATATCCAAATTACCAAAAATTGAGTTCTTTTTGTAGAACAAAAGTAGGGATCCAAAATAAAATATAAATTTTGATTTTACAAAAAATTGAGTTCTTTTGCATAAAACAAAAGTACGGATCGAAAAGAAAATATAAATATCCAAATTACTAAAAATTGAGTTCTTTTGTAAAGTTAAAGCGGGGATCCAAAATAAAATATAAATTTTGAAATTACAAAAAATTGTGTTATTTTGCGTAAAAGAAAAGTACGTATCGAGAATAAAATATAAATATCCAAATTACCAATAAATTGAGTTCTTTTTCTAAAACAAAAGTAGGGATCCAAAATAAAATACAAATTTTTAAATTACAAAAGATTGAGTTCTTTTGCTTAAAACAAAAGTACGTATCGAGAATATAATTTAAATATCCAAATTACCAAAAATTGAGTTCTTTTTAACACAAAAGTACGGATCCAAAATAAAATATAAATTTTGAAATTACAAAAATGGAGTTCTTTGGCATAAAACAAAAGTACGATCGAGAATAAAATATAAATATCCAAATTACCAATAAATTGAGTTCTTTTTCTAAAACAAAAGTAGGGATCCAAAATAAAATACAAATTTTTAAATTACAAAAATTGAGTTCTTTTGCTTAAAACAAAAGTACGTGATCGAGAATAAAATTTAAATATCCAAATTACCAAAAATTGAGTTCTTTTTGAAAACAAAAGTACGGTTCCAAAATAAAATATAAATTTTGAAATTACAAAAATTGAGTTCTTTGGCATAAAACAAAAGTACGTATCGAGAATAAAATATAAATATCCAAATTACCAAAAATTGAGTTCTTTTGTAGAACAAAAGTAGGGATCCAAAATAAAATATAAATTTTGATTTTACAAAAATTGAGTTCTTTTGCATAAAACAAAAGTACTGGATCGAAAAGAAAATATAAATATCCAAATTACTAAAAATTGAGTTCTTTTTGTAAAGTTAAAGCGAGGATCCAAAATAAAATATAAATTTTGAAATTACAAAAAATTGAGTTATTTTGCGTAAAAGAAAAGTACGTATCGAGAATAAAATATAAATATCCAAATTACCAATAAATTGAGTTCTTTTTCTAAAACAAAAGTAGGGATCCAAAATAAAATACAAATTTTTAAATTACAAAAATTGAGTTCTTTTGCTTAAAACAAAAGTACGTATCGAGAATAAAATTTAAATATCCAAATTACCAAAAATTGAGTTCTTTTTGAAAACAAAAGTACGGATCCAAAATAAAATATAGATTTTGAAATTACAAAAATTGAGTTCTTTGGCATAAAACAAAAGTACGTATCGAGAATAAAATATAAATATCCAAATTACCAAAAATTGAGTTCTTTTGTAGAACAAAAGTAGGGATCCAAAATAAAATATAAATTTTGATTTTACAAAAATTGAGTTCTTTTGCATAAAACAAAAGTACGGATCGAAAAGAAAATATAAATATCCAAATTACTAAAAATTGAGTTCTTTTTGTAAAGTTAAAGCAGTGGATCCAAAATAAAATATAAATTTTGAAATTACAAAAATTGAGTTATTTTGCGTAAAAGAAAAGTACGTATCGAGAATAAAATATAAATATCCAAATTACCAATAAATTGAGTTCTTTTTCTAAAACAAAAGTAGGGATCCAAAATAAAATACAAATTTTTAAATTACAAAAATTGAGTTCTTTTGCTTAAAACAAAAGTACGTGATCGAGAATAAAATTTAAATATCCAAATTACCAAAAATTGAGTTCTTTTTGAAAACAAAAGTCCGGATCCAAAATAAAATATAGATTTTGAAATTACAAAAAATTGAGTTCTTTGGCATAAAACAAAAGTACGTATCGAGAATAAAATATAAATATCCAAATTACCAAAAATTGAGTTCTTTTTGTAGAACAAAAGTAGGGATCCAAAATAAAATATAAATTTTGATTTTACAAAAATTGAGTTCTTTTGCATAAAACAAAAGTACGGATCGAAAAGAAAATATAAATATCCAAATTACTAAAAATTGAGTTCTTTTTGTAAAGTTAAAGCAGGGATCCAAAATAAAATATAAATTTTGAAATTACAAAAAATTGAGTTATTTTGCGTAAAAGAAAAGTACGTATCGAGAATAAAATATAAATATCCAAATTACCAATAAATTGAGTTCTTTTTCTAAAACAAAAGTAGGGATCCAAAATAAAATACAAATTTTTAAATTACAAAAATTGAGTTCTTTTGCTTAAAACAAAAGTACGTATCGAGAATAAAATTTAAATATCCAAATTACCAAAAATTGAGTTCTTTTTGAAAACAAAAGTCCGGATCCAAAATAAAATATAGATTTTGAAATTACAAAAAATTGAGTTCTTTGGCATAAAACAAAAGTACGTATCGAGAATAAAATATAAATATCCAAATTACCAAAAATTGAGTTCTTTTGTAGAACAAAAGTAGGGATCCAAAATAAAATATAAATTTTGATTTTACAAAAATTGAGTTCTTTTGCATAAAACAAAAGTACGGATCGAAAAGAAAATATAAATATCCAAATTACTAAAAATTGAGTTCTTTTTGTAAAGTTAAAGCGAGGATCCAAAATAAAATATAAATTTTGAAATTACAAAAAATTGAGTTATTTTGCGTAAAAGAAAAGTACGTATCGAGAATAAAATATAAATATCCAAATTACCAATAAATTGAGTTCTTTTTCTAAAACAAAAGTAGGGATCCAAAATAAAATACAAATTTTTAAATTACAAAAAATTGAGTTCTTTTGCTTAAAACAAAAGTACGTATCGAGAATAAAATTTAAATATCCAAATTACCAAAAATTGAGTTCTTTTTGAAAACAAAAGTCCGGATCCAAAATAAAATATAGATTTTGAAATTACAAAAAATTGAGTTCTTTGGCATAAAACAAAAGTACGTATCGAGAATAAAATATAAATATCCAAATTACCAAAAATTGAGTTCTTTTGTAGAACAAAAGTAGGGATCCAAAATAAAATATAAATTTTGATTTTACAAAAATTGAGTTCTTTTGCATAAAACAAAAGTACGGATCGAAAAGAAAATATAAATATCCAAATTACTAAAAATTGAGTTCTTTTTGTAAAGTTAAAGCAGGGATCCAAAATAAAATATAAATTTTGAAATTACAAAAAATTGAGTTATTTTGCGTAAAAGAAAAGTACGTATTGAGAATAAAATATAAATATCCAAATTACCAATAAATTGAGTTCTTTTTGTAAAACAAAAGTAGGGATCCAAAATAAAATATAAATTTTGAAATTACAAAAAATTGAGTTCTTTTGCATAAAACAAAAGTACATATCGAAAAGAAAATATAAATATCCAAATTACTAAAAATTGAGTTCTTTTTGTAAAGTTAAAGTAGGGATCCAAAATAAAATATAAATTTTGAAATTACAAAAAATTGAGTTATTTTGCATAAAAGAAAAGTACGTATCGAGAATAAAATATAAATATCCAAATTACCAAAAATTGAGTTCTTTTTGTAAAACAAAAGTAGGGATCCAAAATAAAATACAAATTTTGAAATTACAAAAAATTGAGTTCTTTTGCTTAAAACAAAAGTACGTATCGAGAATAAAATTTAAATATCCAAATTACTAAAAATTGAGTTCTTTTGTAAAGTCAAAAGTACGGATCCAAAATAAAATATAAATTTTGAAATTACAAAAAATTGAGTTCTTTGGCATAAAACAAAAGTACGTATCGAGAATAAAATATAAATATCCAAATTACCAAAAATTGAGTTCTTTTTGTAGAACAAAAGTAGGGATCCAAAATAAAATATAAATTTTGATTTTACAAAAAATTGAGTTCTTTTGCATAAAACAAAAGTACGGATCGAAAAGAAAATATAAATATCCAAATTACTAAAAATTGAGTTCTTTTTGTAAAGTTAAAGTAGGGATCCAAAATAAAATATAAATTTTGAAATTACAAAAAATGGAGTTATTTTGGCGTAAAAGAAAAGTACGTATCGAGAATAAAATATAAATATCCAAATTACCAATAAATTGAGTTCTTTTCTAAAACAAAAGTAGGGATCCAAAATAAAATACAAATTTTTAAATTACAAAAAATTGAGTTCTTTTGCTTAAAACAAAAGTACGTATCGAGAATATAATTTAAATATCCAAATTACCAAAAATTGAGTTCTTTTTGTAAAACAAAAGTACGGATCCAAAATAAAATATAAATTTTGAAATTACAAAAAATGGAGTTCTTTGGCGTAAAACAAAAGTACGTATCGAGAATAAAATATAAATATCCAAATTACCAATAAATTGAGTTCTTTTTCTAAAACAAAAGTAGGGATCCAAAATAAAATACAAATTTTTAAATTACAAAAATTGAGTTCTTTTGCTTAAAACAAAAGTAGGGATCCAAAATAAAATATAAATTTCGAAATTACAAAAAATTGAGTTCTTTTGAAAACAAAAGTACGGATCCAAAATAAAATATAAATTTTGAAATTACAAAAAATTGAGTTCTTTGGCATAAAACAAAAGTACATGATCGAGAATAAAATATAAATATCCAAATTACCAAAAATTGAGTTCTTTTTGTAGAACAAAAGTAGGGATCCAAAATAAAATATAAATTTTGATTTTACAAAAATTGAGTTCTTTTGCATAAAACAAAAGTACGGATCGAAAAGAAAATATAAATATCCAAATTACTAAAAATTGAGTTCTTTTGTAAAGTTAAAGCAGGGATCCAAAATAAAATATAAATTTTGAAATTACAAAAAATTGAGTTATTTTGCGTAAAAGAAAAGTACGTATCGAGAATAAAATATAAATATCCAAATTACCAATAAATTGAGTTCTTTTTCTAAAACAAAAGTAGGGATCCAAAATAAAATACAAATTTTTAAATTACAAAAATTGAGTTCTTTTGCTTAAAACAAAAGTACGTATCGAGAATAAAATTTAAATATCCAAATTACCAAAAATTGAGTTCTTTTGAAAACAAAAGTCCGGATAAAATATAAATTTCGCATAAAACAAAAGTACGTATCGAGAATAAAATATAAATATCCAAATTACCAAAAATTGAGTTCTTTTTGTAGAACAAAAGTAGGGATCCAAAATAAAATATAAATTTTGATTTTACAAAAAATTGAGTTCTTTTGCATAAAACAAAAGTACGGATCGAAAAGAAAATATAAATATCCAAATTACTAAAAATTGAGTTGTTTTTGTAAAGTTAAAGCGAGGATCCAAAATAAAATATAAATTTTGAAATTACAAAAATTGAGTTATTTTGCGTAAAAGAAAAGTACGTATCGAGAATAAAATATAAATATCCAAATTACCAATAAATTGAGTTCTTTTTCTAAAACAAAAGTAGGGATCCAAAATAAAATACAAATTTTTAAATTACAAAAATTGAGTTCTTTTGCTTAAAACAAAAGTACGTATCGAGAATAAAATTTAAATATCCAAATTACCAAAAATTGAGTTCTTTTTGAAAACAAAAGTCCGGATCCAAAATAGAATATAGATTTTGAAATTACAAAAATTGAGTTCTTTGGCATAAAACAAAAGTACGTGATCGAGAATAAAATATAAATATCCAAATTACCAAAAATTGAGTTCTTTTTGTAGAACAAAAGTAGGGATCCAAAATAAAATATAAATTTTGATTTTACAAAAAATTGAGTTCTTTTGCATAAAACAAAAGTACGGATCGAAAAGAAAATATAAATATCCAAATTACTAAAAATTGAGTTGTTTTTGTAAAGTTAAAGCAGGGATCCAAAATAAAATATAAATTTTGAAATTACAAAAATTGAGTTATTTTGCGTAAAAGAAAAGTACGTGATCGAGAATAAAATATAAATATCCAAATTACCAATAAATTGAGTTCTTTTTCTAAAAGAAAAGTAGGGATCCAAAATAAAATACAAATTTTTAAATTACAAAAATTGAGTTCTTTTGCTTAAAACAAAAGTACGTGATCGAGAATAAAATTTAAATATCCAAATTACCAAAAATTGAGTTCTTTTTGAAAACAAAAGTCCGGATCCAAAATAGAATATAGATTTTGAAATTACAAAAAATTGAGTTCTTTGGCATAAAACAAAAGTACGTATCGAGAATAAAATATAAATATCCAAATTACCAAAAATTGAGTTCTTTTTCTAGAACAAAAGTAGGGATCCAAAATAAAATATAAATTTTGATTTTACAAAAATTGAGTTCTTTTGCATAAAACAAAAGTACGTGATCGAAAAGAAAATATAAATATCCAAATTACTAAAAATTGAGTTCTTTTGTAAAGTTAAAGCAGGGATCCAAAATAAAATATAAATTTTAAAATTACAAAAATTGAGTTATTTTGCGTAAAAGAAAAGTACGTGATCGAGAATAAAATATAAATATCCAAATTACCAATAAATTGAGTTCTTTTTCTAAAACAAAAGTAGGGATCCAAAATAAAATACAAATTTTTAAATTACAAAAAATTGAGTTCTTTTGCTTAAAACAAAAGTACGTATCGAGAATAAAATTTAAATATCCAAATTACCAAAAATTGAGTTCTTTTTGAAAACAAAAGTACGGATCCAAAATAAAATATAGATTTTGAAATTACAAAAATTGAGTTCTTTGGCATAAAACAAAAGTACGTGATCGAGAATAAAATATAAATATCCAAATTACCAAAAATTGAGTTCTTTTGTAGAACAAAAGTAGGGATCCAAAATAAAATATAAATTTTGATTTTACAAAATTGAGTTCTTTTGCATAAAACAAAAGTACGGATCGAAAAGAAAATATAAATATCCAAATTACTAAAAATTGAGTTCTTTTTGTAAAGTTAAAGCAGTGGATCCAAAATAAAATATAAATTTTGAAATTACAAAAATATGAGTTATTTTGCGTAAAAGAAAAGTACGTGATCGAGAATAAAATATAAATATCCAAATTACCAATAAATTGAGTTCTTTTTCTAAAACAAAAGTAGGGATCCAAAATAAAATACAAATTTTTAAATTACAAAAATTGAGTTCTTTTGCTTAAAACAAAAGTACGTGATCGAGAATATAATTTAAATATCCAAATTACCAAAAATTGAGTTCTTTTTGAAAACAAAAGTCCGGATCCAAAATAAAATATAAATTTTGAAATTACAAAAAATTGAGTTATTTGGCATAAAACAAAAGTACGTATCGAGAATAAAATATAAATATCCAAATTACCAAAAATTGAGTTCTTTTTGTAGAACAAAAGTAGGGATCCAAAATAAAATATAAATTTTGATTTTACAAAAATTGAGTTCTTTTGCATAAAACAAAAGTACTGGATCGAAAAGAAAATATAAATATCCAAATTACTAAAAATTGAGTTGTTTTTGTAAAGTTAAAGCAGTGGATCCAAAATAAAATATAAATTTTGAAATTACAAAAATTGAGTTATTTTGCGTAAAAGAAAAGTACGTATCGAGAATAAAATATAAATATCCAAATTACCAATAAATTGAGTTCTTTTTCTAAAAGAAAAGTAGGGATCCAAAATAAAATACAAATTTTTAAATTACAAAAATTGAGTTCTTTTGCTTAAAACAAAAGTACGTGATCGAGAATAAAATTTAAATATCCAAATTACCAAAAATTGAGTTCTTTTTGAAAACAAAAGTCCGGATCCAAAATAGAATATAGATTTTGAAATTACAAAAAATTGAGTTCTTTGGCATAAAACAAAAGTACGTGATCGAGAATAAAATATAAATATCCAAATTACCAAAAATTGAGTTCTTTTTGTAGAACAAAAGTAGGGATCCAAAATAAAATATAAATTTTGATTTTACAAAATTGAGTTCTTTTGCATAAAACAAAAGTACGGATCGAAAAGAAAATATAAATATCCAAATTACTAAAAATTGAGTTGTTTTTGTAAAGTTAAAGCAGTGGATCCAAAATAAAATATAAATTTTGAAATTACAAAAATTGAGTTATTTTGCGTAAAAGAAAAGTACGTGATCGAGAATAAAATATAAATATCCAAATTACCAATAAATTGAGTTCTTTTTCTAAAAGAAAAGTAGGGATCCAAAATAAAATACAAATTTTTAAATTACAAAAAATTGAGTTCTTTTGCTTAAAACAAAAGTACGTGATCGAGAATAAAATTTAAATATCCAAATTACCAAAAATTGAGTTCTTTTTGAAAACAAAAGTCCGGATCCAAAATAGAATATAGATTTTGAAATTACAAAAATTGAGTTCTTTGGCATAAAACAAAAGTACGTATCGAGAATAAAATATAAATATCCAAATTACCAAAAATTGAGTTCTTTTTCTAGAACAAAAGTAGGGATCCAAAATAAAATATAAATTTTGATTTTACAAAATTGAGTTCTTTTGCATAAAACAAAAGTACGTGATCGAAAAGAAAATATAAATATCCAAATTACTAAAAATTGAGTTCTTTTTGTAAAGTTAAAGCAGGGATCCAAAATAAAATATAAATTTTGAAATTACAAAAATTGAGTTATTTTGCGTAAAAGAAAAGTACGTGATCGAGAATAAAATATAAATATCCAAATTACCAATAAATTGAGTTCTTTTTCTAAAACAAAAGTAGGGATCCAAAATAAAATACAAATTTTTAAATTACAAAATTGAGTTCTTTTGCTTAAAACAAAAGTACGTGATCGAGAATAAAATTTAAATATCCAAATTACCAAAAATTGAGTTCTTTTTGAAAACAAAAGTCCGGATCCAAAATAAAATATAGATTTTGAAATTACAAAAAATTGAGTTCTTTGGCATAAAACAAAAGTACGTATCGAGAATAAAATATAAATATCCAAATTACCAAAAATTGAGTTCTTTTTGTAGAACAAAAGTAGGGATCCAAAATAAAATATAAATTTTGATTTTACAAAAATTGAGTTCTTTTGCATAAAACAAAAGTACGGATCGAAAAGAAAATATAAATATCCAAATTACTAAAAATTGAGTTCTTTTTGTAAAGTTAAAGCAGTGGATCCAAAATAAAATATAAATTTTGAAATTACAAAAATATGAGTTATTTTGCGTAAAAGAAAAGTACGTGATCGAGAATAAAATATAAATATCCAAATTACCAATAAATTGAGTTCTTTTTCTAAAACAAAAGTAGGGATCCAAAATAAAATACAAATTTTTAAATTACAAAATTGAGTTCTTTTGCTTAAAACAAAAGTACGTATCGAGAATAAAATTTAAATATCCAAATTACCAAAAATTGAGTTCTTTTTGAAAACAAAAGTCCGGATCCAAAATAGAATATAGATTTTGAAATTACAAAAATTGAGTTCTTTGGCATAAAACAAAAGTACGTGATCGAGAATAAAATATAAATATCCAAATTACCAAAAATTGAGTTCTTTTGTAGAACAAAAGTAGGGATCCAAAATAAAATATAAATTTTGATTTTACAAAAATTGAGTTCTTTTGCATAAAACAAAAGTACTGGATCGAAAAGAAAATATAAATATCCAAATTACTAAAAATTGAGTTGTTTTTGTAAAGTTAAAGCAGTGGATCCAAAATAAAATATAAATTTTGAAATTACAAAAAATTGAGTTATTTTGCGTAAAAGAAAAGTACGTGATCGAGAATAAAATATAAATATCCAAATTACCAATAAATTGAGTTCTTTTTCTAAAAGAAAAGTAGGGATCCAAAATAAAATACAAATTTTTAAATTACAAAATTGAGTTCTTTTGCTTAAAACAAAAGTACGTATCGAGAATAAAATTTAAATATCCAAATTACCAAAAATTGAGTTCTTTTTGAAAACAAAAGTCCGGATCCAAAATAGAATATAGATTTTGAAATTACAAAAAATTGAGTTCTTTGGCATAAAACAAAAGTACGTATCGAGAATAAAATATAAATATCCAAATTACCAAAAATTGAGTTCTTTTTCTAGAACAAAAGTAGGGATCCAAAATAAAATATAAATTTTGATTTTACAAAAAATTGAGTTCTTTTGCATAAAACAAAAGTACGTGATCGAAAAGAAAATATAAATATCCAAATTACTAAAAATTGAGTTCTTTTTGTAAAGTTAAAGCAGTGGATCCAAAATAAAATATAAATTTTGAAATTACAAAAATTGAGTTATTTTGCGTAAAAGAAAAGTACGTGATCGAGAATAAAATATAAATATCCAAATTACCAATAAATTGAGTTCTTTTTCTAAAACAAAAGTAGGGATCCAAAATAAAATACAAATTTTTAAATTACAAAAAATTGAGTTCTTTTGCTTAAAACAAAAGTACGTGATCGAGAATAAAATTTAAATATCCAAATTACCAAAAATTGAGTTCTTTTTGAAAACAAAAGTCCGGATCCAAAATAAAATATAGATTTTGAAATTACAAAAATTGAGTTCTTTGGCATAAAACAAAAGTACGTGATCGAGAATAAAATATAAATATCCAAATTACCAAAAATTGAGTTCTTTTTCTAGAACAAAAGTAGGGATCCAAAATAAAATATAAATTTTGATTTTACAAAAAATTGAGTTCTTTTGCATAAAACAAAAGTACTGGATCGAAAAGAAAATATAAATATCCAAATTACTAAAAATTGAGTTCTTTTTGTAAAGTTAAAGCGTGGATCCAAAATAAAATATAAATTTTGAAATTACAAAAATTGAGTTATTTTGCGTAAAAGAAAAGTACGTGATCGAGAATAAAATATAAATATCCAAATTACCAATAAATTGAGTTCTTTTTCTAAAACAAAAGTAGGGATCCAAAATAAAATACAAATTTTTAAATTACAAAATTGAGTTCTTTTGCTTAAAACAAAAGTACGTGATCGAGAATAAAATTTAAATATCCAAATTACCAAAAATTGAGTTCTTTTTGAAAACAAAAGTCCGGATCCAAAATAAAATATAGATTTTGAAATTACAAAAATTGAGTTCTTTGGCATAAAACAAAAGTACGTGATCGAGAATAAAATATAAATATCCAAATTACCAAAAATTGAGTTCTTTTCGTAGAACAAAAGTAGGGATCCAAAATAAAATATAAATTTTGATTTTACAAAAATTGAGTTCTTTTGCATAAAACAAAAGTACGGATCGAAAAGAAAATATAAATATCCAAATTACTAAAAATTGAGTTGTTTTTGTAAAGTTAAAGCAGTGGATCCAAAATAAAATATAAATTTTGAAATTACAAAAAATTGAGTTATTTTGCGTAAAAGAAAAGTACGTGATCGAGAATAAAATATAAATATCCAAATTACCAATAAATTGAGTTCTTTTTCTAAAAGAAAAGTAGGGATCCAAAATAAAATACAAATTTTTAAATTACAAAATTGAGTTCTTTTGCTTAAAACAAAAGTACGTGATCGAGAATAAAATTTAAATATCCAAATTACCAAAAATTGAGTTCTTTTTGAAAACAAAAGTCCGGATCCAAAATAGAATATAGATTTTGAAATTACAAAAATTGAGTTCTTTGGCATAAAACAAAAGTACGTGACGAGAATAAAATATAAATATCCAAATTACCAAAAATTGAGTTCTTTTTCTAGAACAAAAGTAGGGATCCAAAATAAAATATAAATTTTGATTTTACAAAATTGAGTTCTTTTGCATAAAACAAAAGTACGTGATCGAAAAGAAAATATAAATATCCAAATTACTAAAAATTGAGTTGTTTTTGTAAAGTTAAAGCGTGGATCCAAAATAAAATATAAATTTTGAAATTACAAAAATTGAGTTATTTTGCGTAAAAGAAAAGTACGTGATCGAGAATAAAATATAAATATCCAAATTACCAATAAATTGAGTTCTTTTTCTAAAAGAAAAGTAGGGATCCAAAATAAAATACAAATTTTTAAATTACAAAATTGAGTTCTTTTGCTTAAAACAAAAGTACGTGATCGAGAATAAAATTTAAATATCCAAATTACCAAAAATTGAGTTCTTTTTGAAAACAAAAGTCCGGATCCAAAATAGAATATAGATTTTGAAATTACAAAAATTGAGTTCTTTGGCATAAAACAAAAGTACGTGATCGAGAATAAAATATAAATATCCAAATTACCAAAAATTGAGTTCTTTTTCTAGAACAAAAGTAGGGATCCAAAATAAAATATAAATTTTGATTTTACAAAATTGAGTTCTTTTGCATAAAACAAAAGTACGGATCGAAAAGAAAATATAAATATCCAAATTACTAAAAATTGAGTTGTTTTTGTAAAGTTAAAGCGTGGATCCAAAATAAAATATAAATTTTGAAATTACAAAAATTGAGTTATTTTGCGTAAAAGAAAAGTACGTGACGAGAATAAAATATAAATATCCAAATTACCAATAAATTGAGTTCTTTTTCTAAAAGAAAAGTAGGGATCCAAAATAAAATACAAATTTTTAAATTACAAAATTGAGTTCTTTTGCTTAAAACAAAAGTACGTATCGAGAATAAAATTTAAATATCCAAATTACCAAAAATTGAGTTCTTTTTGAAAACAAAAGTCCGGATCCAAAATAGAATATAGATTTTGAAATTACAAAAATTGAGTTCTTTGGCATAAAACAAAAGTACGTGATCGAGAATAAAATATAAATATCCAAATTACCAAAAATTGAGTTCTTTTTCTAGAACAAAAGTAGGGATCCAAAATAAAATATAAATTTTGATTTTACAAAATTGAGTTCTTTTGCATAAAACAAAAGTACGTGATCGAAAAGAAAATATAAATATCCAAATTACTAAAAATTGAGTTCTTTTTGTAAAGTTAAAGCAGTGGATCCAAAATAAAATATAAATTTTAAAATTACAAAAATTGAGTTATTTTGCGTAAAAGAAAAGTACGTATCGAGAATAAAATATAAATATCCAAATTACCAATAAATTGAGTTCTTTTTCTAAAAGAAAAGTAGGGATCCAAAATAAAATACAAATTTTTAAATTACAAAATTGAGTTCTTTTGCTTAAAACAAAAGTACGTATCGAGAATAAAATTTAAATATCCAAATTACCAAAAATTGAGTTCTTTTTGAAAACAAAAGTCCGGATCCAAAATAGAATATAGATTTTGAAATTACAAAAATTGAGTTCTTTGGCATAAAACAAAAGTACGTGATCGAGAATAAAATATAAATATCCAAATTACCAAAAATTGAGTTCTTTTTCTAGAACAAAAGTAGGGATCCAAAATAAAATATAAATTTTGATTTTACAAAAATTGAGTTCTTTTGCATAAAACAAAAGTACGGATCGAAAAGAAAATATAAATATCCAAATTACTAAAAATTGAGTTGTTTTTGTAAAGTTAAAGCAGTGGATCCAAAATAAAATATAAATTTTGAAATTACAAAAAATTGAGTTATTTTGCGTAAAAGAAAAGTACGTGATCGAGAATAAAATATAAATATCCAAATTACCAATAAATTGAGTTCTTTTTCTAAAAGAAAAGTAGGGATCCAAAATAAAATACAAATTTTTAAATTACAAAATTGAGTTCTTTTGCTTAAAACAAAAGTACGTATCGAGAATAAAATTTAAATATCCAAATTACCAAAAATTGAGTTCTTTTTGAAAACAAAAGTCCGGATCCAAAATAGAATATAGATTTTGAAATTACAAAAATTGAGTTCTTTGGCATAAAACAAAAGTACGTGACGAGAATAAAATATAAATATCCAAATTACCAAAAATTGAGTTCTTTTTCTAGAACAAAAGTAGGGATCCAAAATAAAATATAAATTTTGATTTTACAAAATTGAGTTCTTTTGCATAAAACAAAAGTACGTGATCGAAAAGAAAATATAAATATCCAAATTACTAAAAATTGAGTTGTTTTTGTAAAGTTAAAGCAGTGGATCCAAAATAAAATATAAATTTTGAAATTACAAAAATTGAGTTATTTTGCGTAAAAGAAAAGTACGTGATCGAGAATAAAATATAAATATCCAAATTACCAATAAATTGAGTTCTTTTTCTAAAAGAAAAGTAGGGATCCAAAATAAAATACAAATTTTTAAATTACAAAATTGAGTTCTTTTGCTTAAAACAAAAGTACGTGATCGAGAATAAAATTTAAATATCCAAATTACCAAAAATTGAGTTCTTTTTGAAAACAAAAGTCCGGATCCAAAATAGAATATAGATTTTGAAATTACAAAAATTGAGTTCTTTGGCATAAAACAAAAGTACGTGATCGAGAATAAAATATAAATATCCAAATTACCAAAAATTGAGTTCTTTTTCTAGAACAAAAGTAGGGATCCAAAATAAAATATAAATTTTGATTTTACAAAAATTGAGTTCTTTTGCATAAAACAAAAGTACGTGATCGAAAAGAAAATATAAATATCCAAATTACTAAAAATTGAGTTCTTTTTGTAAAGTTAAAGCAGTGGATCCAAAATAAAATATAAATTTTAAAATTACAAAAATTGAGTTATTTTGCGTAAAAGAAAAGTACGTATCGAGAATAAAATATAAATATCCAAATTACCAATAAATTGAGTTCTTTTTCTAAAAGAAAAGTAGGGATCCAAAATAAAATACAAATTTTTAAATTACAAAATTGAGTTCTTTTGCTTAAAACAAAAGTACGTGATCGAGAATAAAATTTAAATATCCAAATTACCAAAAATTGAGTTCTTTTTGAAAACAAAAGTCCTGATCCAAAATAGAATATAGATTTTGAAATTACAAAAATTGAGTTCTTTGGCATAAAACAAAAGTACGTGATCGAGAATAAAATATAAATATCCAAATTACCAAAAATTGAGTTCTTTTTCTAGAACAAAAGTAGGGATCCAAAATAAAATATAAATTTTGATTTTACAAAATTGAGTTCTTTTGCATAAAACAAAAGTACGTGATCGAAAAGAAAATATAAATATCCAAATTACTAAAAATTGAGTTCTTTTTGTAAAGTTAAAGCATGGATCCAAAATAAAATATAAATTTTAAAATTACAAAAATTGAGTTATTTTGCGTAAAAGAAAAGTACGTGATCGAGAATAAAATATAAATATCCAAATTACCAATAAATTGAGTTCTTTTTCTAAAAGAAAAGTAGGGATCCAAAATAAAATACAAATTTTTAAATTACAAAATTGAGTTCTTTTGCTTAAAACAAAAGTACGTGATCGAGAATAAAATTTAAATATCCAAATTACCAAAAATTGAGTTCTTTTTGAAAACAAAAGTCCGGATCCAAAATAGAATATAGATTTTGAAATTACAAAAATTGAGTTCTTTGGCATAAAACAAAAGTACGTGATCGAGAATAAAATATAAATATCCAAATTACCAAAAATTGAGTTCTTTTTCTAGAACAAAAGTAGGGATCCAAAATAAAATATAAATTTTGATTTTACAAAAATTGAGTTCTTTTGCATAAAACAAAAGTACGTGATCGAAAAGAAAATATAAATATCCAAATTACTAAAAATTGAGTTCTTTTTGTAAAGTTAAAGCAGGGATCCAAAATAAAATATAAATTTTGAAATTACAAAAAATTGAGTTATTTTGCGTAAAAGAAAAGTACGTGATCGAGAATAAAATATAAATATCCAAATTACCAATAAATTGAGTTCTTTTTCTAAAAGAAAAGTAGGGATCCAAAATAAAATACAAATTTTTAAATTACAAAATTGAGTTCTTTGCTTAAAACAAAAGTACGTATCGAGAATAAAATTTAAATATCCAAATTACCAAAAATTGAGTTCTTTTTGAAAACAAAAGTCCGGATCCAAAATAGAATATAGATTTTGAAATTACAAAAATTGAGTTCTTTGGCATAAAACAAAAGTACGTGATCGAGAATAAAATATAAATATCCAAATTACCAAAAATTGAGTTCTTTTTCTAGAACAAAAGTAGGGATCCAAAATAAAATATAAATTTTGATTTTACAAAAAATTGAGTTCTTTTGCATAAAACAAAAGTACGGATCGAAAAGAAAATATAAATATCCAAATTACTAAAAATTGAGTTGTTTTTGTAAAGTTAAAGCAGGGATCCAAAATAAAATATAAATTTTGAAATTACAAAAAATTGAGTTATTTTGCGTAAAAGAAAAGTACGTATCGAGAATAAAATATAAATATCCAAATTACCAATAAATTGAGTTCTTTTTCTAAAAGAAAAGTAGGGATCCAAAATAAAATACAAATTTTTAAATTACAAAAAATTGAGTTCTTTTGCTTAAAACAAAAGTACGTGATCGAGAATAAAATTTAAATATCCAAATTACCAAAAATTGAGTTCTTTTTGAAAACAAAAGTCCGGATCCAAAATAGAATATAGATTTTGAAATTACAAAAATTGAGTTCTTTGGCATAAAACAAAAGTACGTGATCGAGAATAAAATATAAATATCCAAATTACCAAAAATTGAGTTCTTTTTCTAGAACAAAAGTAGGGATCCAAAATAAAATATAAATTTTGATTTTACAAAAAATTGAGTTCTTTTGCATAAAACAAAAGTACGTATCGAAAAGAAAATATAAATATCCAAATTACTAAAAATTGAGTTCTTTTTGTAAAGTTAAAGCAGGGATCCAAAATAAAATATAAATTTTAAAATTACAAAAAATTGAGTTATTTTGCGTAAAAGAAAAGTACGTATCGAGAATAAAATATAAATATCCAAATTACCAATAAATTGAGTTCTTTTTCTAAAACAAAAGTAGGGATCCAAAATAAAATACAAATTTTTAAATTACAAAATTGAGTTCTTTTGCTTAAAACAAAAGTACGTGATCGAGAATAAAATTTAAATATCCAAATTACCAAAAATTGAGTTCTTTTTGAAAACAAAAGTCCGGATCCAAAATAAAATATAGATTTTGAAATTACAAAAATTGAGTTCTTTGGCATAAAACAAAAGTACGTATCGAGAATAAAATATAAATATCCAAATTACCAAAAATTGAGTTCTTTTGTAGAACAAAAGTAGGGATCCAAAATAAAATATAAATTTTGATTTTACAAAAATTGAGTTCTTTTGCATAAAACAAAAGTACGTGATCGAAAAGAAAATATAAACATCCAAATTACTAAAAATTGAGTTCTTTTTGTAAAGTTAAAGCAGTGGATCCAAAATAAAATATAAATTTTGAAATTACAAAAATATGAGTTATTTTGCGTAAAAGAAAAGTACGTGATCGAGAATAAAATATAAATATCCAAATTACCAATAAATTGAGTTCTTTTTCTAAAACAAAAGTAGGGATCCAAAATAAAATACAAATTTTTAAATTACAAAAATTGAGTTCTTTTGCTTAAAACAAAAGTACGTGATCGAGAATATAATTTAAATATCCAAATTACCAAAAATTGAGTTCTTTTTGAAAACAAAAGTCCGGATCCAAAATAAAATATAAATTTTGAAATTACAAAAATTGAGTTCTTTGGCATAAAACAAAAGTACGTGATCGAGAATAAAATATAAATATCCAAATTACCAAAAATTGAGTTCTTTTCGTAGAACAAAAGTAGGGATCCAAAATAAAATATAAATTTTGATTTTACAAAATTGAGTTCTTTTGCATAAAACAAAAGTACTGGATCGAAAAGAAAATATAAATATCCAAATTACTAAAAATTGAGTTGTTTTTGTAAAGTTAAAGCAGTGGATCCAAAATAAAATATAAATTTTGAAATTACAAAAATTGAGTTATTTTGCGTAAAAGAAAAGTACGTGATCGAGAATAAAATATAAATATCCAAATTACCAATAAATTGAGTTCTTTTTCTAAAAGAAAAGTAGGGATCCAAAATAAAATACAAATTTTTAAATTACAAAATTGAGTTCTTTTGCTTAAAACAAAAGTACGTGATCGAGAATAAAATTTAAATATCCAAATTACCAAAAATTGAGTTCTTTTGAAAACAAAAGTCCGGATCCAAAATAGAATATAGATTTTGAAATTACAAAAATTGAGTTCTTTGGCATAAAACAAAAGTACGTGATCGAGAATAAAATATAAATATCCAAATTACCAAAAATTGAGTTCTTTTTCTAGAACAAAAGTAGGGATCCAAAATAAAATATAAATTTTGATTTTACAAAATTGAGTTCTTTTGCATAAAACAAAAGTACGTGATCGAAAAGAAAATATAAATATCCAAATTACTAAAAATTGAGTTGTTTTTGTAAAGTTAAAGCAGTGGATCCAAAATAAAATATAAATTTTGAAATTACAAAAATTGAGTTATTTTGCGTAAAAGAAAAGTACGTGATCGAGAATAAAATATAAATATCCAAATTACCAATAAATTGAGTTCTTTTTCTAAAAGAAAAGTAGGGATCCAAAATAAAATACAAATTTTTAAATTACAAAATTGAGTTCTTTTGCTTAAAACAAAAGTACGTGATCGAGAATAAAATTTAAATATCCAAATTACCAAAAATTGAGTTCTTTTTGAAAACAAAAGTCCGGATCCAAAATAGAATATAGATTTTGAAATTACAAAAATTGAGTTCTTTGGCATAAAACAAAAGTACGTGACGAGAATAAAATATAAATATCCAAATTACCAAAAATTGAGTTCTTTTTCTAGAACAAAAGTAGGGATCCAAAATAAAATATAAATTTTGATTTTACAAAATTGAGTTCTTTTGCATAAAACAAAAGTACGTGATCGAAAAGAAAATATAAATATCCAAATTACTAAAAATTGAGTTGTTTTTGTAAAGTTAAAGCAGTGGATCCAAAATAAAATATAAATTTTGAAATTACAAAAATTGAGTTATTTTGCGTAAAAGAAAAGTACGTGATCGAGAATAAAATATAAATATCCAAATTACCAATAAATTGAGTTCTTTTTCTAAAACAAAAGTAGGGATCCAAAATAAAATACAAATTTTTAAATTACAAAATTGAGTTCTTTTGCTTAAAACAAAAGTACGTGATCGAGAATAAAATTTAAATATCCAAATTACCAAAAATTGAGTTCTTTTGAAAACAAAAGTACTGGATACAAAATAAAATATATATTTTGAAATTACAAAAAATTAAGTTCTTTGCCATAAAACAAAAGTACGTATCGAGAATAAAATATAAATATCCAAATTACCAAAAATTGAGTTCTTTTTGTGGAACAAAAGTAGGGATCCAAAATAAAATATAAATTTTGATTTTACAAAAAATTGAGTTCTTTTGCATAAAACAAAAGTACGGATCGAAAAGAAAATATAAATATCCAAATTACTAAAAATTGAGTTGTTTTTGTAAAGTTAAAGCAGTGGATCCAAAATAAAATATAAATTTTGAAATTACAAAAAATTGAGTTATTTTTGCGTAAAAGAAAAGTACGTGATCGAGAATAAAATATAAATATCCAAATTACCAATAAATTGAGTTCTTTTTCTAAAAGAAAAGTAGGGATCCAAAATAAAATACAAATTTTTAAATTACAAAATTGAGTTCTTTTGCTTAAAACAAAAGTACGTGACGAGAATAAAATTTAAATATCCAAATTACCAAAAATTGAGTTCTTTTTGAAAACAAAAGTCCGGATCCAAAATAGAATATAGATTTTGAAATTACAAAAATTGAGTTCTTTGGCATAAAACAAAAGTACGTGATCGAGAATAAAATATAAATATCCAAATTACCAAAAATTGAGTTCTTTTTCTAGAACAAAAGTAGGGATCCAAAATAAAATATAAATTTTGATTTTACAAAAATTGAGTTCTTTTGCATAAAACAAAAGTACGTGATCGAAAAGAAAATATAAATATCCAAATTACTAAAAATTGAGTTGCTTTTGTAAAGTTAAAGCGTGGATCCAAAATAAAATATAAATTTTGAAATTACAAAAATTGAGTTATTTTGCGTAAAAGAAAAGTACGTATCGAGAATAAAATATAAATATCCAAATTACCAATAAATTGAGTTCTTTTTCTAAAACAAAAGTAGGGATCCAAAATAAAATACAAATTTTTAAATTACAAAATTGAGTTCTTTTGCTTAAAACAAAAGTACGTATCGAGAATAAAATTTAAATATCCAAATTACCAAAAATTGAGTTCTTTTTGAAAACAAAAGTACCGGATCCAAAATAAAATATAGATTTTGAAATTACAAAAATTGAGTTCTTTGGCATAAAACAAAAGTACGTGATCGAGAATAAAATATAAATATCCAAATTACCAAAAATTGAGTTCTTTTTGTAGAACAAAAGTAGGGATCCAAAATAAAATATAAATTTTGATTTTACAAAATTGAGTTCTTTTGCATAAAACAAAAGTACGGATCGAAAAGAAAATATAAATATCCAAATTACTAAAAATTGAGTTGTTTTTGTAAAGTTAAAGCAGTGGATCCAAAATAAAATATAAATTTTGAAATTACAAAAATTGAGTTATTTTGCGTAAAAGAAAAGTACGTGATCGAGAATAAAATATAAATATCCAAATTACCAATAAATTGAGTTCTTTTTCTAAAACAAAAGTAGGGATCCAAAATAAAATACAAATTTTTAAATTACAAAAAATTGAGTTCTTTTGCTTAAAACAAAAGTACGTATCGAGAATAAAATTTAAATATCCAAATTACCAAAAATTGAGTTCTTTTTGAAAACAAAAGTCCGGATCCAAAATAGAATATAGATTTTGAAATTACAAAAATTGAGTTCTTTGGCATAAAACAAAAGTACGTGATCGAGAATAAAATATAAATATCCAAATTACCAAAAATTGAGTTCTTTTTCTAGAACAAAAGTAGGGATCCAAAATAAAATATAAATTTTGATTTTACAAAATTGAGTTCTTTTGCATAAAACAAAAGTACGGATCGAAAAGAAAATATAAATATCCAAATTACTAAAAATTGAGTTCTTTTTGTAAAGTTAAAGCATGGATCCAAAATAAAATATAAATTTTGAAATTACAAAAAATTGAGTTATTTTGCGTAAAAGAAAAGTACGTGATCGAGAATAAAATATAAATATCCAAATTACCAATAAATTGAGTTCTTTTTCTAAAACAAAAGTAGGGATCCAAAATAAAATACAAATTTTTAAATTACAAAATTGAGTTCTTTTGCTTAAAACAAAAGTACGTATCGAGAATAAAATTTAAATATCCAAATTACCAAAAATTGAGTTCTTTTTGAAAACAAAAGTCCGGATCCAAAATAGAATATAGATTTTGAAATTACAAAAATTGAGTTCTTTGGCATAAAACAAAAGTACGTATCGAGAATAAAATATAAATATCCAAATTACCAAAAATTGAGTTCTTTTTCTAGAACAAAAGTAGGGATCCAAAATAAAATATAAATTTTGATTTTACAAAAATTGAGTTCTTTTGCATAAAACAAAAGTACGTGATCGAAAAGAAAATATAAATATCCAAATTACTAAAAATTGAGTTGTTTTTGTAAAGTTAAAGCAGTGGATCCAAAATAAAATATAAATTTTGAAATTACAAAAATTGAGTTATTTTGCGTAAAAGAAAAGTACGTGATCGAGAATAAAATATAAATATCCAAATTACCAATAAATTGAGTTCTTTTTCTAAAAGAAAAGTAGGGATCCAAAATAAAATACAAATTTTTAAATTACAAAATTGAGTTCTTTTGCTTAAAACAAAAGTACGTGATCGAGAATAAAATTTAAATATCCAAATTACCAAAAATTGAGTTCTTTTTGAAAACAAAAGTCCGGATCCAAAATAGAATATAGATTTTGAAATTACAAAAATTGAGTTCTTTGGCATAAAACAAAAGTACGTGATCGAGAATAAAATATAAATATCCAAATTACCAAAAATTGAGTTCTTTTTCTAGAACAAAAGTAGGGATCCAAAATAAAATATAAATTTTGATTTTACAAAAATTGAGTTCTTTTGCATAAAACAAAAGTACTGGATCGAAAAGAAAATATAAATATCCAAATTACTA
This sequence comes from Lablab purpureus, assembly GCA_030347555.1. Classification (NCBI taxonomy): domain Eukaryota; kingdom Viridiplantae; phylum Streptophyta; class Magnoliopsida; order Fabales; family Fabaceae; genus Lablab; species Lablab purpureus. The sequence continues at coordinate 271,025 of CM059254.1, forward strand.
AAAATTGAGTTCTTTTTGTAAAGTTAAAGCGTGGATCCAAAATAAAATATAAATTTTGAAATTACAAAAATTGAGTTATTTTGCGTAAAAGAAAAGTACGTGATCGAGAATAAAATATAAATATCCAAATTACCAATAAATTGAGTTCTTTTTCTAAAACAAAAGTAGGGATCCAAAATAAAATACAAATTTTTAAATTACAAAATTGAGTTCTTTGCTTAAAACAAAAGTACGTGATCGAGAATAAAATTTAAATATCCAAATTACCAAAAATTGAGTTCTTTTTGAAAACAAAAGTCCGGATCCAAAATAGAATATAGATTTTGAAATTACAAAAATTGAGTTCTTTGGCATAAAACAAAAGTACGTGATCGAGAATAAAATATAAATATCCAAATTACCAAAAATTGAGTTCTTTTCTAGAACAAAAGTAGGGATCCAAAATAAAATATAAATTTTGATTTTACAAAATTGAGTTCTTTTGCATAAAACAAAAGTACGGATCGAAAAGAAAATATAAATATCCAAATTACTAAAAATTGAGTTGTTTTTGTAAAGTTAAAGCGTGGATCCAAAATAAAATATAAATTTTGAAATTACAAAAATTGAGTTATTTTGCGTAAAAGAAAAGTACGTGATCGAGAATAAAATATAAATATCCAAATTACCAATAAATTGAGTTCTTTTTCTAAAAGAAAAGTAGGGATCCAAAATAAAATACAAATTTTTAAATTACAAAATTGAGTTCTTTTGCTTAAAACAAAAGTACGTATCGAGAATAAAATTTAAATATCCAAATTACCAAAAATTGAGTTCTTTTTGAAAACAAAAGTCCGGATCCAAAATAGAATATAGATTTTGAAATTACAAAAATTGAGTTCTTTGGCATAAAACAAAAGTACGTGATCGAGAATAAAATATAAATATCCAAATTACCAAAAATTGAGTTCTTTTTCTAGAACAAAAGTAGGGATCCAAAATAAAATATAAATTTTGATTTTACAAAAATTGAGTTCTTTTGCATAAAACAAAAGTACGGATCGAAAAGAAAATATAAATATCCAAATTACTAAAAATTGAGTTGTTTTTGTAAAGTTAAAGCAGGATCCAAAATAAAATATAAATTTTGAAATTACAAAAATTGAGTTATTTTGCGTAAAAGAAAAGTACGTGATCGAGAATAAAATATAAATATCCAAATTACCAATAAATTGAGTTCTTTTTCTAAAAGAAAAGTAGGGATCCAAAATAAAATACAAATTTTTAAATTACAAAATTGAGTTCTTTTGCTTAAAACAAAAGTACGTATCGAGAATAAAATTTAAATATCCAAATTACCAAAAATTGAGTTCTTTTTGAAAACAAAAGTCCGGATCCAAAATAGAATATAGATTTTGAAATTACAAAAATTGAGTTCTTTGGCATAAAACAAAAGTACGTGATCGAGAATAAAATATAAATATCCAAATTACCAAAAATTGAGTTCTTTTTCTAGAACAAAAGTAGGGATCCAAAATAAAATATAAATTTTGATTTTACAAAAATTGAGTTCTTTTGCATAAAACAAAAGTACGTGATCGAAAAGAAAATATAAATATCCAAATTACTAAAAATTGAGTTCTTTTTGTAAAGTTAAAGCAGGGATCCAAAATAAAATATAAATTTTGAAATTACAAAAAATTGAGTTATTTTGCGTAAAAGAAAAGTACGTATCGAGAATAAAATATAAATATCCAAATTACCAATAAATTGAGTTCTTTTTCTAAAACAAAAGTAGGGATCCAAAATAAAATACAAATTTTTAAATTACAAAAATTGAGTTCTTTTGCTTAAAACAAAAGTACGTATCGAGAATAAAATTTAAATATCCAAATTACCAAAAATTGAGTTCTTTTTGAAAACAAAAGTCCGGATCCAAAATAAAATATAGATTTTGAAATTACAAAAATTGAGTTCTTTGGCATAAAACAAAAGTACGTGATCGAGAATAAAATATAAATATCCAAATTACCAAAAATTGAGTTCTTTTTGTAGAACAAAAGTAGGGATCCAAAATAAAATATAAATTTTGATTTTACAAAAATTGAGTTCTTTTGCATAAAACAAAAGTACTGGATCGAAAAGAAAATATAAATATCCAAATTACTAAAAATTGAGTTCTTTTTGTAAAGTTAAAGCGTGGATCCAAAATAAAATATAAATTTTGAAATTACAAGAAATATGAGTTATTTTGCGTAAAAGAAAAGTACGTGATCGAGAATAAAATATAAATATCCAAATTACCAATAAATTGAGTTCTTTTTCTAAAACAAAAGTAGGGATCCAAAATAAAATACAAATTTTTAAATTACAAAAAATTGAGTTCTTTTGCTTAAAACAAAAGTACGTATCGAGAATATAATTTAAATATCCAAATTACCAAAAATTGAGTTCTTTTTGAAAACAAAAGTCCGGATCCAAAATAAAATATAAATTTTGAAATTACAAAAAATTGAGTTATTTGGCATAAAACAAAAGTACGTATCGAGAATAAAATATAAATATCCAAATTACCAATAAATTGAGTTCTTTTTCTAAAACAAAAGTACGGATCCAAAATAAAATACAAATTTTTAAATTACAAAAATTGAGTTCTTTTGCTTAAAACAAAAGTACGTGATCGAGAATAAAATTTAAATATGCAAATTACCAAAAATTGAGTTCTTTTTAAAACAAAAGTACGGATCCAAAATAAAATATAAATTTTGAAATTACAAAAAAATGAGTTCTTTGGCATAAAACAAAAGTACGTATCGAGAATAAAATATAAATATCCAAATTACCAAAAATTGAGTTCTTTTTGTAGAACAAAAGTAGGGATCCAAAATAAAATATAAATTTTGAAATTATAAAAAATTGAGTTCTTTTCGTAAAAAAAAGTTAGGGATCCAAAATAAAATATAAATTGCGAAATTACAAAAAATTGAGTTCTTTTGTATAAAACAAAAGTTCAGATCGAAAAGAAAATATAAACATCCAAATTACCAAAAATTGAGTTCTTTTTGTAAAACAAAAGTAGGGATCCAAAATAAAATATAAATTTTGAAATTACAAAAAATTGAGTTCTTTTGCGTAAAACAAAAGTACCGATCGCAAAGAAAATATAAATATCCAAATTACTTAAAATTGAGTTCTTTTTGTAAAGTTAAAGGAGGGATCCAAAATAAAATATAAATTTTGAAATTACAAAAAATTGAGTTATTTTGCATAAAACAAAAGTACGTATCGAGAATAAAATATAAATATCCAAATTACCAATAAATTGAGTTCTTTTTCTAAAACAAAAGTAGGGATCCAAAATGAAATACAAATTTTTAAATTACAAAAATTGAGTTCTTTTGCTTAAAACAAAAGTACGTATCGAAAATAAAATTTAAATATCCAAATTACCAAAAATTGAGTTCTTTTTGTAAAACAAAAGTAGGGATCCAAAATAAAATATAAATTTTGAAATTACAAAAAATTGAGTTCTTTGGCATAAAAAAAAATTACGTATCGAGAATAAAATATAAATATCCAAATTACTAGAAATTGAGTTCTTTTTGTAGAACAAAAGTAGGGATCCAAAATAAAATATAAATTTTGATTTTACAAAAAATTGAGTTCTTTTGCATAAAACAAAAGTACGGATCGAAAAGAAAATATAAATATCCAAATTACTAAAAATTGAGTTCTTTTTGTATAGTTAAAGCGAGGATCCAAAATAAAATATAAATTTTGAAATTACAAAAAATTGAGTTATTTTACGTAAATGAAAAGTACGTGATCGAGAATAAAATATAAATATCCAAATTACCAATAAATTGAGTTATTTTTCTAAAACAAAAGTAGGGATCCAAAATAAAATACAAATTTTTAAATTACAAAAATTGAGTTCTTTTGCTTAAAATAAAAGTACGTGATCGAGAATATAATTTAAATATCCAAATTACCAAAAATTGAGTTCTTTTGAAAACAAAAGTCCGGATCCAAAATAAAATATAGATTTTGAAATTACAAAAAATTGAGTTCTTTGGCATAAAACAAAAGTACGTATCGAGAATAAAATATAAATATCCAAATTACCAAAAATTGAGTTCTTTTTGTAGAACGAAAGTAGGGATCCAAAATAAAATATAAATTTTGATTTTACAAAAAATTGAGTTCTTTTGCATAAAACAAAAGTACGGATCGAAAAGAAAATATAAATATGCAAATTACCAAAAATTGAGTTCTTTTTGTATAGTTAAAGCAGGGATCCAAAATAGAATATAAATTTTGAAATTACAAAAAATTGAGTTATTTTGCGTAAAAGAAAAGTACGTATCGAGAATAAAATATAAATATCTAAAACAAAAGTAGGGATCCAAAATAAAATACAAATTTTTAAATTACAAAAAATTGAGTTCTTTTGCTTAAAACAAAAGTACGTATCGAGAATATAATTTAAATATCCACATTACCAAAAATTGAGTTCTTTTTGAAAACAAAAGTGCGGATCCAAAATAAAATATAGATTTTGAAATTACAAAAAATTGAGTTCTTTGGCATAAAACAAAAGTATGTATCGAGAATAAAATATAAATATCCAAATTACCAAAAATTGAGTTCTTTTTGTAGAACAAAAGTAGGGATCCAAAATAAAATATAAATTTTGATTTTACAAAAAATTGAGTTCTTTTGCATAAAACAAAAGTACTGGATCGAAAAGAAAATATAAATATCCAAATTACTAAAAATTGAGTTCTTTTTGTAAAGTTAAAGCGAGGATCCAAAATAGAATATAAATTTTGAAATTACAAAAATTGAGTTATTTTGCGTAAAAGAAAAGTACGTGATCGAGAATAAAATATAAATATCCAAATTACCAATAAATTGAGTTCTTTTTCTAAAACAAAAGTAGGGATCCAAAATAAAATACAAATTTTTAAATTACAAAAAATTGAGTTCTTTTGCTTAAAACAAAAGTACGTATCGAGAATATAATTTAAATATCCACATTACCAAAAATTGAGTTCTTTTTGAAAACAAAAGTCCGGATCCAAAATAAAATATAGATTTTGAAATTACAAAAAATTGAGTTCTTTGGCATAAAACAAAAGTACGTATCGAGAATAAAATATAAATATCCAAATTACCAAAAATTGAGTTCTTTTTGTAGAACAAAAGTAGGGATCCAAAATAAAATATAAATTTTGATTTTACAAAAAATTGAGTTCTTTTGCATAAAAAAAAAGTATGGATCGAAAAGAAAATATAAATATGCAAATTACTAAAAATTGAGTTCTTTTTGTAAAGTTAAAGCTGGGATCCAAAGTAAAATATAAATTTTGAAATTACAAAAAATCGAGTTATTTTGCGTAAAAGAAAAGTACGTATCGAGAATAAAATATAAATATCCAAATTACCAAAAATTGAGTTCTTTTTGTAGAACAAAAGTAGGGATCCAAAATAAAATATAAATTTTGATTTTACAAAAAGTTGAGTTCTTTTTCATAAAACAAAAGTACGGATCGAAAAGAAAATATAAATATCCAAATTACTAAAAATTGAGTTCTTTTTGTAAAGTTAAAGCAGGGATCCAAAATAAAATATCAATTTTGAAATTACAAAAAATTGAGTTATTTTGCGTAAAAGAAAAGTACGTATCGAGAATAAAATATAAATATCCAAATTACCAATAAATTGAGTTCTTTTTCTAAAACAAAAGTAGGGATCCAAAATAAAATACAAATTTTCAAATTACAAAAAATTGAGTTCTTTTGCTTAAAACAACAGTACGTATCGAGAATATAATTTAAGTATCCAAATTATCAAAAATTGAGTTCTTTTGCTTAAAACAAAAGTACGTATCGAGAATATAATTTAAATATCCAAATTATCAAAAATTGAGTTCTTTTTGAAAACAAAAGTCCGGATCCAAAATAAAATATATATTTTGAAATTACAAAAAATTGAGTTCGTTGGCATAAAACAAAAGTACGTATCGAGAATAAAATATAAATATCCAAATTACCAAAAATTGAGTTCTTTTTGTAGAACAAAAGTAGGGTTCCAAAATAAAATATAAATTTTGATTTTACAAAAAATTGAGTTCTTTTGCATAAAACAAAAGTATGGATCGAAAAGAAAATATAAATATGCAAATTACTAAAAATTGAGTTCTTTTTGTAAAGTTAAAGCAGGGATCCAAAGTAAAATATAAATTTTGAAATTACAAAAAATTGAGTTATTTTGCGTAAAATAAAAGTACGTATCGAGAATAAAATATAAATATCCAAATTACCAAAAATTGAGTTGTTTTTGTAGAACAAAAGTAGGGATCCAAAATAAAATATAAATTTTGATTTTACAGAAAGTTGAGTTCCTTTGCATAAAACAAAAGTACGGATCGAAAAGAAAATATAAACATGCAAATTACTAAAAATTGAGTTCTTTTTGTAAAGTTAAAGCAGGGATCCAAACTAAAATATCAATTTTGAAATTACAAAAAATTGAGTTATTTTGCGTAAAAGAAAAGTACGTATCGAGAATAAAATATAAATATCCAAATTACCAATAAATTGAGTTCTTTTTCTAAAACAAATGTAGGGATCCAAAATAAAATACAAATTTTTAAATTACAAAAAATTGAGTTCTTTTGCTTAAAACAAAAGTACGTATCGAGAATAAAATTTAAATATCCGAATTACCAAAAATTGAGTTCTTTTTGAAAACAAAAGTCCGGATCCAAAATAAAATATAGATTTTGAAATTACAAAAACTTGAGTTCTTTGGCATAAAACAAAAGTACGTATCGAGAATAAAATATAAATATCCAAATTACCAAAAATTGAGTTCTTTTTGTAGAACAAATGTAGGGATCCAAAATAAAATATAAATTTTGATTTTACAACAAATTGAGTTATTTTGCGTAAAAGAAAAGTACATATCGAGAATAAAATATAAATATCCAAATTACCAATAAATTGAGTTCTTTTTCTAAAACAAATGTAGGGATCCAAAATAAAATACAAATTTTTAAATTACAAAAAATTGAGTTCTTTGGCATAAAACAAAAGTACGTATCGAGAATAAAATTTAAACATCCAAATTACCAAAAATTGAGTTCTTTTTGAAAACAAAAGTCCGGATCCAAAATAAAATATAGATTTTGAAATTACAAAAACTTGAGTTCTTTGGCATAAAACAAAAGTACGTATCGAGAATAAAATATAAATATCCAAATTACCAATAAATTGAGTTCTTTTTCTAAAACAAATGTAGGGATCCAAAATAAAATACAAATTTTTAAATTACAAAAAATTGAGTTCTTTGGCATAAAACAAAAGTACGTATCGAGAATAAAATATAAATATCCAAATTACCAAAAATTGAGTTCTTTTTGTAGAACAAAAGTAGGGATCCAAAATAAAATATAAATTTTGATTTTACAAAAAATTGAGTTCTTTTGCATAAAAAAAAAGTATGGATCGAAAAGAAAATATAAATATGCAAATTACTAAAAATTGAGTTCTTTTTGTAAAGTTAAAGCAGGGATCCAAAGTAAAATATAAATTTTGAATTTACAAAAAATCGAGTTATTTTGCGTAAAAGAAAAGTACGTATCGAGAATAAAATATAAATATCCAAATTACCAAAAATTGAGTTCTTTTTGTAGAACAAAAGTAGGGATGCAAAATAAAATATAAATTTTGATTTTACAAAAAGTTGAGTTCTTTTTCATAAAACAAAAGTACGGATCGAAAAGAAAATATAAATATCCAAATTACTAAAAATTGAGTTCTTTTTGTAAAGTTAAAGCAGGGATCCAAAATAAAATATCAATTTTGAAATTACAAAAAATTGAGTTATTTTGCGTAAAAGAAAAGTACGTATCGAGAATAAAATATAAATATCCAAATTACCAATAAATTGAGTTCTTTTTCTAAAACAAAAGTAGGGATCCAAAATAAAATACAAATTTTTAAATTACAAAAAATTGAGTTCTTTTGCTTAAAACAAAAGTACGTACCTAGAATAAAATTTAAATATCCGAATTACCAAAAATTGGGTTCTTTTTGAAAACAAAAGTCCGGATCCAAAATAAAATATAGATTTTGAAATTACAAAAACTTGAGTTCTTTGGCATAAAACAAAAGTACGTATCGAGAATAAAATATAAATATCCAAATTACCAAAAATTGAGTTCTTTTTGTAGAACAAATGTAGGGATCCAAAATAAAATATAAATTTTGATTTTACAACAAATTGAGTTATTTTGCGTAAAAGAAAAGTACATATCGAGAATAAAATATAAATATCCAAATTACCAATAAATTGAGTTCTTTTTCTAAAACAAATGTAGGGATCCAAAATAAAATACAAATTTTTAAATTACAAAAAATTGAGTTCTTTTGCTTAAAACAAAAGTACGTACCGAGAATAAAATTTAAACATCCGAATTACCAAAAATTGAGTTCTTTTTGAAAACAAAAGTCCGGATCCAAAATAAAATATAGATTTTGAAATTACAAAATATTGAGTTCGTTGGCATAAAACAAAAGTACGTATCGAGAATAAAATATAAATATCCAAATTACCAAAAATTGAGTTCTTTTTGTAGAACAAAAGTAGGGATCCAAAATAAAATATAAATTTTGATTTTACAAAAAATTGAGTTCTTTTGCATAAAACAAAAGTATGGATCGAAAAGAAAATATAAATATGCAAATTACTAAAAATTGAGTTCTTTTTGTAAAGTTAAAGAAGGGATCCAAAGTAAAATATAAATTTTGAAATTACAAAAAATTGAGTTATTTTGCGTAAAATAAAAGTACGTATCGAGAATAAAATATAAATATCCAAATTACCAAAAATTGAGTTCTTTTTGTAGAACAAAAGTAGGGATCCAAAATAAAATATAAATTTTGATTTTACAGAAAGTTGAGTTCCTTTGCATAAAACAAAAGTACGGATCGAAAAGAAAATATAAACATGCAAATTACTAAAAATTGAGTTCTTTTTGTAAAGTTAAAGCAGGGATCCAAAATAAAATATCAATTTTGAAATTACCAAAAATTGAGTTATTTTGCGTAAAAGAAAAGTACGTATCGAGAATAAAATATAAATATCCAAATTACCAATAAATTGAGTTCTTTTGCTTAAAACAAAAGTACGTACCGAGAATAAAATTTAAACATCCGAATTACCAAAAATTGAGTTCTTTTTGAAAACAAAAGTCCGGATCCAAAATAAAATATAGATTTTGAAATTACAAAAACTTGAGTTCTTTGGCATAAAACAAAAGTACGTATCGAGAATAAAATATAAATATCCAAATTACCAAAAATTGAGTTCTTTTTGTAGAACAAATGTAGGGATCCAAAATAAAATATAAATTTTGAAATTACAAAAAATTGAGTTATTTTGCGTAAAAGAAAAGTACGTATCGAGAATAAAATATAAATATCCAAATTACCAATAAATTGAGTTCTTTTTCTAAAACAAAAGTAGGGATCCAAAATAAAATACAAATTTTTAAATTACAAAAAATTGAGTTCTTTTGCTTAAAACAAAAGTACGTATCGAGAATAAAATTTAAATATCCAAATTACCAAAAATTGAGTTCTTTTTGAAAACAAAAGTCCGGATCCAAAATAAAATATAGATTTTGAAATTACAAAAATTGAGTTCTTTGGCATAAAACAAAAGTACGTGATCGAGAATAAAATATAAATATCCAAATTACCAAAAATTGAGTTCTTTTTGTAGAACAAAAGTAGGGATCCAAAATAAAATATAAATTTTGATTTTACAAAAATTGAGTTCTTTTGCATAAAACAAAAGTACTGGATCGAAAAGAAAATATAAATATCCAAATTACTAAAAATTGAGTTCTTTTGTAAAGTTAAAGCAGGGATCCAAAATAAAATATAAATTTTGAAATTACAAAAATTGAGTTATTTTGCGTAAAAGAAAAGTACGTATCGAGAATAAAATATAAATATCCAAATTACCAATAAATTGAGTTCTTTTTCTAAAACAAAAGTAGGGATCCAAAATAAAATACAAATTTTTAAATTACAAAAATTGAGTTCTTTTGCTTAAAACAAAAGTACGTATCGAGAATAAAATTTAAATATCCAAATTACCAAAAATTGAGTTCTTTTTGAAAACAAAAGTCCGGATCCAAAATAAAATATAGATTTTGAAATTACAAAAATTGAGTTCTTTGGCATAAAACAAAAGTACGTATCGAGAATAAAATATAAATATCCAAATTACCAAAAATTGAGTTCTTTTTGTAGAACAAAAGTAGGGATCCAAAATAAAATATAAATTTTGATTTTACAAAAATTGAGTTCTTTTGCATAAAACAAAAGTACTGGATCGAAAAGAAAATATAAATATCCAAATTACTAAAAATTGAGTTCTTTTGTAAAGTTAAAGCAGTGGATCCAAAATAAAATATAAATTTTGAAATTACAAAAATTGAGTTATTTTGCGTAAAAGAAAAGTACGTGATCGAGAATAAAATATAAATATCCAAATTACCAATAAATTGAGTTCTTTTTCTAAAACAAAAGTAGGGATCCAAAATAAAATACAAATTTTTAAATTACAAAAATTGAGTTCTTTTGCTTAAAACAAAAGTACGTGATCGAGAATATAATTTAAATATCCAAATTACCAAAAATTGAGTTCTTTTTGAAAACAAAAGTCCGGATCCAAAATAAAATATAGATTTTGAAATTACAAAAATTGAGTTCTTTGGCATAAAACAAAAGTACGTATCGAGAATAAAATATAAATATCCAAATTACCAAAAATTGAGTTCTTTTTGTAGAACAAAAGTAGGGATCCAAAATAAAATATAAATTTTGATTTTACAAAAATTGAGTTCTTTTGCATAAAACAAAAGTACGGATCGAAAAGAAAATATAAATATCCAAATTACTAAAAATTGAGTTCTTTTTGTAAAGTTAAAGCAGGGATCCAAAATAAAATATAAATTTTGAAATTACAAAAAATTGAGTTATTTTGCGTAAAAGAAAAGTACGTATCGAGAATAAAATATAAATATCCAAATTACCAAAAATTGAGTTCTTTTTGTAAACCAGAAGTAGGGATCCAAAATAAAATACAAATTTTTAAATTACAAAAAATTGAGTTCTTTTGCTTAAAACAAAAGTACGTATCGAGAATAAAATTTAAATATCCAAATTACCAAAAATTGATTTCTCTTTGAAAATAAAAGTGCGGATCCAAAATAAAATATAAATTTTGAAATTACAAAAAATTGAGTTCTTTGGCATAAAACAAAAGTACGTATCGAGAATAAAATATAAATATCCAAATTACCAAAAATTGAGTTCTTTTTGTAGAACAAAAGTAGGGATCCAAAATAAAATATAAATTTTGATTTTACAAAAAATTGAGTTCTTTTGCATAAAACAAAAGTATGGATCGAAAAGAAAATATAAATATCCAAATTACTAAAAATTGAGTTCTTTTTGTAAAGTTAAAGTAGGGATCCAAAATAAAATATAAATTTTGAAATTACAAAAAATTGAGTTATTTTGCGTAAAAGAAAAGTACGTATCGAGAATAAAATATAAATATCCAAATTACCAAAAATTGAGTTCTTTTTGTAGAACAAAAGTAGGGATCCAAAATAAAATATAAATTTTGATTTTACAAAAAATTGAGTTCTTTTGCATAAAACAAAAGTACGGATCGAAAAGAAAATATAAATATCCAAATTACTAAAAATTGAGTTCTTTTTGTAAAGTTAAAGCAGGGATCCAAAGTAAAATATAAATTTTGAAATTACAAAAAATTGAGTTATTTTGCGTAAAATAAAAGTACGTATCGAGAATAAAATATAAATATCCAAATTACCAAAAATTGAGTTCTTTTTGTAGAACAAAAGTAGGGATCCAAAATAAAATATAAATTTTGATTTTACAGAAAGTTGAGTTCCTTTGCATAAAACAAAAGTACGGATCGAAAAGAAAATATAAACATGCAAATTACTAAAAATTGAGTTCTTTTTGTAAAGTTAAAGCAGGGATCCAAAATAAAATATCAATTTTGAAATTACAAAAAATTGAGTTATTTTGTGTAAAAGAAAAGTACGTATCGAGAATAAAATATAAATATCTAAATTACCAATAAATTGAGTTCTTTTTCTAAAACAAATGTAGGGATCCAAAATAAAATACAAATTTTTAAATTACAAAAAATTGAGTTCTTTTGCTTAAAACAAAAGTACGTATCGAGAATAAAATTTAAATATCCAAATTACCAAAAATTGAGTTCTTTTTGAAAACAAAAGTCCGGATCCAAAATAAAATATAGATTTTGAAATTACAAAAACTTGAGTTCTTTGGCATAAAACAAAAGTACGTATCGAGAATAAAATATAAATATCCAAATTACCAAAAATTGAGTTCTTTTTGTAGAACAAATGTAGGGATCCAAAATAAAATATAAATTTTGATTTTACAACAAATTGAGTTATTTTGCGTAAAAGAAAAGTACATATCGAGAATAAAATATAAATATCCAAATTACCAATAAATTGAGTTCTTTTTCATAAAACAAAAGTACGTATCGAGAATAAAATATAAATATCCAAATTATCAAAAATTGAGTTCTTTTGCTTAAAACAAAAGTACGTATCGAGAATAAAATTTAAATATCCAAATTACCAAAAATTGAGTTCTTTTTGTAAAACAAAAGTAGGGATCCAAAATAAAATATAGATTTTGAAATTACAAAAACTTGAGTTCTTTGGCATAAAACAAAAGTACGTATCGAGAATAAAATATAAATATCCAAATTACCAAAAATTGAGTTCTTTTTGTAGAACAAATGTAGGGATCCAAAATAAAATATAAATTTTGATTTTACAACAAATTGAGTTATTTTGCGTAAAAGAAAAGTACATATCGAGAATAAAATATAAATATCCAAATTATCAAAAATTGAGTTCTTTTGCTTAAAACAAAAGTACGTATCGAGAATAAAATTTAAATATCCAAATTACCAAAAATTGAGTTCTTTTTGAAAACAAAAGTCCGGATCCAAAATAAAATATAGATTTTGAAATTACAAAAAATTGAGTTCTTTGGCATAAAACAAAAGTACGTATCGAGAATAAAATATAAATATCCAAATTACCAAAAATTGAGTTCTTTTTGTAGAACAAAAGTAGGGATCCAAAATAAAATATAAATTTTGATTTTACAAAAAATTGAGTTCTTTTGCATAAAACAAAAGTACGGATCGAATAGAAAATATAAATATCCAAATTACTAAAAATTGAGTTCTTTTTGTAAAGTTAAAGCAGGGATCCAAAATAAAATATAAATTTTGAAATTACAAAAAATTGAGTTATTTTGCGTAAAAGAAAAGTACGTATCGAGAATAAAATATAAATATCCAAATTACCAATAAATTGAGTTCTTTTTCTAAAACAAAAGTAGGGATCCAAAATAAAATACAAATTTTTAAATTACAAAAATTGAGTTCTTTTGCTTAAAACAAAAGTACGTGATCGAGAATATAATTTAAATATCCAAATTACCAAAAATTGAGTTCTTTTTGAAAACAAAAGTCCGGATCCAAAATAAAATATAGATTTTGAAATTACAAAAATTGAGTTCTTTGGCATAAAACAAAAGTACGTATCGAGAATAAAATATAAATATCCAAATTACCAAAAATTGAGTTCTTTTGTAGAACAAAAGTAGGGATCCAAAATAAAATATAAATTTTGATTTTACAAAAATTGAGTTCTTTTGCATAAAACAAAAGTATGGATAGAAAAGAAAATATAAATATGCAAATTACTAAAAATTGAGTTCTTTTTTTAAAGTTAAAGCAGGGATCCAAAGTAAAATATAAATTTTGAAATTACAAAAATCGAGTTATTTTGCGTAAAAGAAAAGTACGTGATCGAGAATAAAATATAAATATCCAAATTACCAAAAATTGAGTTCTTTTTGTAGAACAAAAGTAGGGATCCAAAATAAAATATAAATTTTGATTTTACAGAAATTGAGTTCCTTTGCATAAAACAAAAGTACGGATCGAAAAGAAAATATAAACATGCAAATTACTAAAAATTGAGTTCTTTTTGTAAAGTTAAAGCAGGGATCCAAAATAAAATATCAATTTTGAAATTACAAAAAATTGAGTTATTTTGCGTAAAAGAAAAGTACGTATCGAGAATAAAATATAAATATCCAAATTACCAATAAATTGAGTTCTTTTTCTAAAACAAATGTAGGGATCCAAAATAAAATACAAATTTTTAAATTACAAAAAATTGAGTTCTTTTGCTTAAAACAAAAGTACGTACCGAGAATAAAATTTAAACATCCGAATTACCAAAAATTGAGTTCTTTTTGAAAACAAAAGTCCGGATCCAAAATAAAATATAGATTTTGAAATTACAAAAACTTGAGTTCTTTGGCATAAAACAAAAGTACGTGATCGAGAATAAAATATAAATATCCAAATTACCAAAAATTGAGTTCTTTTGTAGAACAAATGTAGGGATCCAAAATAAAATATAAATTTTGATTTTACAACAAATTGAGTTATTTTGCGTAAAAGAAAAGTACATATCGAGAATAAAATATAAATATCCAAATTACCAATAAATTGAGTTCTTTTTCTAAAACAAATGTAGGGATCCAAAATAAAATACAAATTTTTAAATTACAAAAAATTGAGTTCTTTTGCTTAAAACAAAAGTACGTACCGAGAATAAAATTTAAACATCCGAATTACCAAAAATTGAGTTCTTTTTGAAAACAAAAGTCCGGATCCAAAATAAAATATAGATTTTGAAATTACAAAAACTTGAGTTCTTTGGCATAAAACAAAAGTACGTATCGAGAATAAAATATAAATATCCAGATTACCAAAAATTGAGTTCTTTTTGTAGAACAAATGTAGGGATCCAAAATAAAATATAAATTTTGATTTTACAACAAATTGAGTTATTTTGTGTAAAAGAAAAGTACATATCGAGAATAAAATATAAATATCCAAATTACCAATAAATTGAGTTCTTTTTCTAAAACAAAAGTAGGGATCCAAAATAAAATACAAATTTTTAAATTACAAAAAATTGAGTTCTTTTGCTTAAAACAAAAGTACGTATCGAGAATAAAATTTAAATATCCAAATTACCAAAAATTGGGTTCTTTTTGTAGAACAAAAGTAGGGATCCAAAATAAAATATAAATTTTGATTTTACGACAAATTGAGTTCTTTTGCATAAAACAAAAGTACGGATCGAAAAGAAAATATAAATATAAATTGACTAAAAATTGAGTTCTTTTTGTAAAGTTAAAGCGTGGATCCAAAGTAAAATATAAATTTTGAAATTACAAAAATCGAGTTATTTTGCGTAAAAGAAAAGTACGTGATCGAGAATAAAATATAAATATCCAAATTACCAAAAATTGAGTTCTTTTTGTAGAACAAAAGTAGGGATCCAAAATAAAATATAAATTTTGATTTTACAGAAATTGAGTTCCTTTGCATAAAACAAAAGTACGGATCGAAAAGAAAATATAAACATGCAAATTACTAAAAATTGAGTTCTTTTTGTAAAGTTAAAGCGAGGATCCAAAATAAAATATCAATTTTGAAATTACAAAAATTGAGTTATTTTGCGTAAAAGAAAAGTACGTATCGAGAATAAAATATAAATATCCAAATTACCAATAAATTGAGTTCTTTTTCTAAAACAAATGTAGGGATCCAAAATAAAATACAAATTTTTAAATTACAAAAATTGAGTTCTTTTGCTTAAAACAAAAGTACGTGATCGAGAATAAAATTTAAATATCCAAATTACCAAAAATTGGGTTCTTTTGTAGAACAAAAGTAGGGATCCAAAATAAAATATAAATTTTGATTTTACGAAAAATTGAGTTCTTTTGCATAAAACAAAAGTACGGATCGAAAAGAAAATAAAATATAAATTGACTAAAAATTGAGTTCTTTTGTAAAGTTAAAGCAGGGATCCAAAGTAAAATATAAATTTTGAAATTACAAAAATCGAGTTATTTTGCGTAAAAGAAAAGTACGTATCGAGAATAAAATATAAATATCCAAATTACCAAAAATTGAGTTCTTTTTGTAGAACAAAAGTAGGGATCCAAAATAAAATATAAATTTTGATTTTACAGAAATTGAGTTCCTTTGCATAAAACAAAAGTACTGGATCGAAAAGAAAATATAAACATGCAAATTACTAAAAATTGAGTTCTTTTTGTAAAGTTAAAGCAGGGATCCAAAATAAAATATCAATTTTGAAATTACAAAAAATTGAGTTATTTTGCGTAAAAGAAAAGTAACGTATCGAGAATAAAATATAAATATCCAAATTACCAATAAATTGAGTTCTTTTTCTAAAACAAATGTAGGGATCCAAAATAAAATACAAATTTTTAAATTACAAAAATTGAGTTCTTTTGCTTAAAACAAAAGTACGTGATCGAGAATAAAATTTAAATATCCAAATTACCAAAATTGGGTTCTTTTGTAGAACAAAAGTAGGGATCCAAAATAAAATATAAATTTTGATTTTACGAAAAATTGAGTTCTTTTGCATAAAACAAAAGTACGGATCGAAAAGAAAATATAAATATCCAAATGACTAAAAATTGAGTTCTTTTTGTAAAGTTAAAGCAGGGATCCAAAGTAAAATATAAATTTTGAAATTACAAAAAATCGAGTTATTTTGCGTAAAAGAAAAGTACGTATCGAGAATAAAATATAAATATCCAAATTACCAAAAATTGAGTTCTTTTTGTAGAACAAAAGTAGGGATCCAAAATAAAATATAAATTTTGATTTTACGACAAATTGAGTTCCTTTGCATAAAACAAAAGTACGGATCGAAAAGAAAATATAAACATGCAAATTACTAAAAATTGAGTTCTTTTTGTAAAGTTAAAGCAGGGATCCAAAATAAAATATCAATTTTGAAATTACAAAAAATTGAGTTATTTTGCGTAAAAGAAAAGTACGTATCGAGAATAAAATATAAATATCCAAATTACCAATAAATTGAGTTCTTTTTCTAAAACAAATGTAGGGATCCAAAATAAAATACAAATTTTTAAATTACAAAAAATTGAGTTCTTTTGCTGAAAACAAAAGTACGTATCGAGAATAAAATTTAAACATCCGAATTACCAAAAATTGAGTTCTTTTTGAAAACAAAAGTCCGGATCCAAAATAACATATAGATTTTGAAATTACAAAAACTTGAGTTCTTTGGCATAAAACAAAAGTACGTATCGAGAATAAAATATAAATATCCAAATTACCAAAAATTGAGTTCTTTGTGTAGAACAAATGTAGGGATCCAAAATAAAATATAAATTTTGATTTTACAACAAATTGAGTTATTTTGTGTAAAAGAAAAGTACATATCGAGAATAAAATATAAATATCCAAATTACCAATAAATTGAGTTCTTTTTCTAAAACAAAAGTAGGGATCCAAAATAAAATACAAATTTTTAAATTACAAAAAATTGAGTTCTTTTGCTTAAAACAAAAGTACGTATCGAGAATAAAATTTAAATATCCAAATTACCAAAAATTGGGTTCTTTTTGTAGAACAAAAGTAGGGATCCAAAATAAAATATAAATTTTGATTTTACGAAAAATTGAGTTCTTTTGCATAAAACAAAAGTACGGATCGAAAAGAAAATATAAATATCCAAATGACTAAAAATTGAGTTCTTTTTGTAAAGTTAAAGCAGGGATCCAAAGTAAAATATAAATTTTGAAATTACAAAAAATCGAGTTATTTTGCGTAAAAGAAAAGTACGTATCGAGAATAAAATATAAATATCCAAATTACCAAAAATTGAGTTCTTTTTGTAGAACAAAAGTAGGGATCCAAAATAAAATATAAATTTTGATTTTACAGAAATTGAGTTCCTTTGCATAAAACAAAAGTACTGGATCGAAAAGAAAATATAAACATGCAAATTACTAAAAATTGAGTTCTTTTGTAAAGTTAAAGCGAGGATCCAAAATAAAATATCAATTTTGAAATTACAAAAAATTGAGTTATTTTGCGTAAAAGAAAAGTACGTATCGAGAATAAAATATAAATATCCAAATTACCAATAAATTGAGTTCTTTTTCTAAAACAAATGTAGGGATCCAAAATAAAATACAAATTTTTAAATTACAAAAAATTGAGTTCTTTTGCTTAAAACAAAAGTACGTATCGAGAATAAAATTTAAATATCCAAATTACCAAAAATTGAGTTCTTTTTGTAGAACAAAAGTAGGGATCCAAAATAAAATATAAATTTTGATTTTACGAAAAATTGAGTTCTTTTGCATAAAACAAAAGTACGGATCGAAAAGAAAATATAAATATCCAAATGACTAAAAATTGAGTTCTTTTTGTAAAGTTAAAGCAGGGATCCAAAGTAAAATATAAATTTTGAAATTACAAAAAATCGAGTTATTTTGCGTAAAAGAAAAGTACGTATCGAGAATAAAATATAAATATCCAAATTACCAAAAATTGAGTTCTTTTTGTAGAACAAAAGTAGGGATCCAAAATAAAATATAAATTTTGATTTTACAGAAATTGAGTTCCTTTGCATAAAACAAAAGTACGGATCGAAAAGAAAATATAAACATGCAAATTACTAAAAATTGAGTTCTTTTTGTAAGTTAAAGCAGGGATCCAAAATAAAATATCAATTTTGAAATTACAAAAAATTGAGTTATTTTGCGTAAAAGAAAAGTACGTATCGAGAATAAAATATAAATATCCAAATTACCAATAAATTGAGTTCTTTTTCTAAAACAAATGTAGGGATCCAAAATAAAATACAAATTTTTAAATTACAAAAAATTGAGTTCTTTTGCTTAAAACAAAAGTACGTATCGAGAATAAAATTTAAATATCCAAATTACCAAAAATTGGGTTCTTTTTGTAGAACAAAAGTAGGGATCCAAAATAAAATATAAATTTTGATTTTACGAAAAATTGAGTTCTTTTGCATAAAACAAAAGTACGGATCGAAAAGAAAATATAAATATCCAAATTACTAAAAATTGAGTTCTTTTTGTAAAGTTAAAGCAGGGATCCAAAGTAAAATATAAATTTTGAAATTACAAAAATCGAGTTATTTTGCGTAAAAGAAAAGTACGTATCGAGAATAAAATATAAATATCCAAATTACCAAAAATTGAGTTCTTTTTGTAGAACAAAAGTAGGGATCCAAAATAAAATATAAATTTTGATTTTACAGAAATTGAGTTCCTTTGCATAAAACAAAAGTACGGATCGAAAAGAAAATATAAACATGCAAATTACTAAAAATTGAGTTCTTTTTGTAAAGTTAAAGCAGGGATCCAAAATAAATATCAATTTTGAAATTACAAAAAATTGAGTTATTTTGCGTAAAAGAAAAGTACGTATCGAGAATAAAATATAAATATCCAAATTACCAATAAATTGAGTTCTTTTTCTAAAACAAATGTAGGGATCCAAAATAAAATACAAATTTTTAAATTAC